>JADLZK010001299.1:0-194364 GCA_015847255.1 Hyparrhenia diplandra | reverse complement strand
GAGGTAAGGTAAGGTACCAAAGTAGTGTTCATGGCATCCGAGAAATGTGGAGGTGCTCCTATCAAAACCAAATGACATTACTCGAACCCCAAATTGCCCAAAATGGGTTTTGAAATGTCATCTTGAATTCCTCGCTCATGTGGATGTAATGAAAGCCCGCATGCAGATCAAGACTAGTGATAAGTACAAAGATAGTTGCTCTTAATCTGTAATAGCATTCAGTTGGTAATCAACGCAAAACCACCAACTATTATCCTTTCTTTTTCACCAACAAGACCCGAGGAGGCAAAAAGGTGCTGAAACTTTTTTGTATAACGCCTTGTTTGAGCATATCATGTACTTGAGTCTCTATCTTAGTCTTAAGTGGAGGTGCATAGCAGTAGGGCCTGATGAACACCGAAGATGCACCAGGAATAAAAGGGATAGAATGATCACACAATCGTTGAGGAGGAAGACCCTCTGGTGCCTAAAAGAGATGTTCATATTCAGTCAACATAGCCTACAGAGCTAGAATTGTGCCGGCGTAGGCTATATAGGCCATCTTGCAACAGGCACAACTGGATGACAGAGCCAATAGGCAAATCAGCAGAATCTCCAATAAGCACCGTCATAAAATCAACATAAGGTATTTGAAGCCATTTTGTTGCTTAGTGGGCTGAAGCTAGCGAGCCAATCAAGGCCCAAGATCATATCAAAAGTAGAGAGTGGTAACAACTTCATATGTGTTGAAAAGGAATAGCCCTAAACCGACCATTGACATTGCGACACTTGAGAATCACAAGAGATTATAGCTCCATTTGCCACCTAGACATTGATCCCCTCGGAAGCCAAGGGTTGCACCTTAGTCAAAATAGAATCTCATCACTAATTAAGAAATATATTAGAACCGCTAGAATAGACCAAGATAGAAATAGACCACCCACACAATTCTCCGGATAGACAAAGTGTTTTTGGAGCAGAAGAACCAACAACAACTTGCATCGACAAATGCATCATAATCTGAGCTTCAATTGGGGATTCATTACCATCTTCGTAACACTTTTTAGTCGGAAAAATATCCAAAAGCTCTTAAACAAGATGTAGTTGACTGATTCGGCACAATGATGATCTTGACTCCATTTGGCGCTATAGCACTAATAGAGACCCTGCGGCTTGGCGTGCAAACGCTTGGCTTGGAACTTGTCTTCAACATTGTTGAGATGCAAAGCACCGGGCATTTGACATCGCTAGCGCCCATACGGAGGAGGAGGTGGCGCAGGTAAGCCGCCATTCCACACAGGCTTCGGGTTTGGCAATCAATCATAGCATCGAAACATGCGCTTTGATGAGTCCATTCTCTTCTACCCGCAATTCATCCAAAATACAAGCAACACCGAGAGTAGCCGGACAATAAGAAAACTTTGATGTCATCACGCAACCCATCAATGAAACGCTGAATATAAACATAGAATCTAGGTGTTCGGCCAAAGGCTTTAAGTTCATCAACTAGGCCAACAAAAAATTCTCTTTGCACTCAGCAATAGGGCCATACCGACGATCTAGAACAAGCAAACGCTGTAAGCAATTCGCGTGCTCATCAAGTGCAAAGCGCTAGCAACTAGATACGTAACTCATCCCAAAGCCATAGATTCGAAGCTCATCCTCAATTGATGATAACCAACACTTGGCGTAACTCTGAAAATGCATCGACGAGGGACTCAACCTGACACGGACCAAAATAATGTGTGCATGCTTCAACCCACGCTTTGGGATGTTACCCATCGAATTTGGGAAAATCGAACTTAGGTAGTTTACCCGAATATCACCCCTAGCTCCCCCCGATACCTAGACTCAAAATGGCTTGGAGGCTATGGTGTTGGTAGATGGGGGAAGACACAACAACGGTAAAGGAGATGGAGGAGGATGGTTTCCCGGACGACGGACCTGCACGCTGGTGGCATTAGAGTAGTGATCACTCCAAAACCACTCGATCCACGCCGTGCTCGTTGAAATTTTACGATTAGCTACTTAATCCCACTGTGATGAGTTGGGGCAAAGATCGAAGTCGATGCGCCGCTGAGGACTTGTAGAGCGAGAGAGGACAACAGCCTTGATGTCATGGGTCGACACGCCGGCGATGCCGTGCCGGTGGACGATTTGAGCATGGGCATGGCAAAGAACACTCCCGGGCGTGGCCGACGCCTCGGCCCACCAAAGATCCGCTCCATGTACTTCAAAATTTTCTTGACCTCAAGCTTCGGGTGGAGAGCTTGCCAACTTCGAGGTGCCGGGTTGTCGATGACGCCGTCCACACTGACGCACTCGGCCAAACATCCACGCTATGGATTCTTAGTGTTGTGATGTGGGTGGACGAATCACCGAAGAGGAATCAAGCCGGGCGCTCCATGGTGTCGGCGCTGGCCGCAGCACGCTTTGTGTTCAATTCAGCGATACCCTTCTCCCCGCACATCTCTTCCCCTCTATAGCTATAGAAGGAATACCTTTTTGACGCACATAGGGCATGATCGACCTTCTTGGCCCAAACTAGCCCCCAATCACCTCAAACCCAATCTTTACCAGATGTCTTGGGTTCTTCTTCACGAGCCTTTGCTCCGGGCCGTTCGCCAACATCCGACGAAGTGGAAGCAACAACATGAGTGGTATGATTGCTACAGACACCGTCGCCCACTCCGACTTCGCCTAAGTTTGTTCCCTCCCGCACGCCCCACCATCCCAGTCTAGCCCCTCCCGCTACTGTTGTCACACCCCAAAATTTTTTATTTTGGGTTTTGAATAGAAAAACAATAAATAAAAATAAATGATTTTATAATTTTTGTAAACTTTTTTTCAACATTTAATTATATTTTTACCAATTTATATGGTGCAAAATGTGCATTTTAAATAATTTTTAAAGTTTTGACTTGAGGGATGTTGCATTCTTGCCTTTGCATAAGTTTTAGGCTTTTAGCTTGCCAAGGGCTAGCTAGGCCATAGCAGGCCAAAACGGGTGAGGAAGAAGGGAGACAAAGAAAAGACTTTTTCTTTTCATTAAAGGGATTTGAACCATTTTTCCCGAATATTTTCCAAATCATTTTGTCATAGCCGCCTTTGGGGTGGCGCCGACAAGGGGTGGTGACGCGGCGGTAGTGGCCACGCGGGAGGGAGGGGCCATGCGTAGGGCAGAGGGCAGGGGCAGGTGGCGGGCCGGAGAGCAAAGACCGGGAATTATTTCTTTATTGCTTGCCCCTAAGAGATTACATCCTCCCTATTTATATAGCCCTCCTATGGACGTGTATCTCAAGCAATCTCTAAAGGTTTTCTTTATAGAGTTGAATATCCCTTCACACCAAAAGTCCTAATCCTAGTCCGGCGATGATGACGTGGACGTGAAAGAGGTGGTGGCGGCGACAAAGACGCCCCGCCCGTGCGCGCCCACCCTAGGCCGGCCCGTCTGTTGGGGGCCACGCCCCTAGCCCACCCTGTAGACTAGGTCGGTCGGTCCTCGCCGTGACATCTCCCCACCGCTCGACGAGAGGCAAAGATGTCCACGCGCCGGCCAACCCACCGCTTGGACGCCAAGGCAATGACGACTAGAGGGCGAGACGTCGGGGCCATAGTGGAGCCGAGTTGGCCCATCTTGTCGTTGAACTCATTGATGACAGAGGCGCCATCGCCGGCTGCAACATCAAAGTTCAAGTCACCGGGCAGACGCCGGACTTGTAGCCGGCGGGAGGGTGCACGAAGGGCCGAGCGACCCGCGGCGACCTCCCATGACGGCGCCGCTCCAAGACACTTGTCAACTCGATTGCGTCCGCCGGGCAGCTAGTGGACTTGGGATGGAGTAAACTATAGAAACGTGCACTGGCGTGTATCCGCCGCAGAACACATGACGGGTCGACGAGACCGGCATCGGTGGTGAGTCGGGCGACGGCCGTAGAGGAGGTTGCCGGGCGGTCATCATGATCGCCCCAAGCTAGGGGTGCGCCGGCGTCCGGGTGTCAATGGTCACGTTGTCGGATGTGGATGAATTCCTACTAATTGTTGTCGAACAGATCACCGTGACATCATCCGGCCACGCCGGGCGCACCGGCATGAGCAGGATGCTTGACGGAAAGCCCGCCGGTCCGGGCGGGGTCATCGGGAGGTGGAAGCCCACCGCTATGCCATGCAGGGACTCCGTGCTCCGTAAGGAAGTTCTCAGAAAGGTGGTGGAAGTCGCCGAACATAGTAGCGTGGAAGTACGCCATGATGCCGCTTGTAGAGGGTCCACTCGGGAGGCCGTCAACAGCCGATGGAGCAGCGCTTATGATGGCAAGCTCCCCGTTCGTCATGGCTCCCGATGTAGCTCGGCGAGGAGGTCGATTGTCACCTTATCATCGATGGCCTCCATGGGCGGGCTAGGCACGGTTGTTCGATGCCCTAGCCTCTAGCGCCCTGTCGATGTCGGTGTCGATGTTGACGATGTTGTCGCTGTCGCTGTTGATGTCGACATCGCCCGCCACCGCCGCTAAGCGTGGCGCGCCCGGGCTGAAGCGTTGTATTGACACACGAGGTCAATGGCCTCATGCATCATATGTGGCTCTTCCCACGCCGCTTCCTCGCGGAAGGGAAGTGCGAAGCCCACCGACGAAGAGGTGGATGCGGTGTAGCGGGCTCGAGGTCCATGAGTGTAGCATAGGCCTTGAAGGCGACGATATAGTCGCCCGTATCACCCTCCTACCTGGGCGTGCCAAGTCGTGCGTGGTGTTGCCGTCGGTGGGTGGCCCAAGTCGCACCTCGGTAGTGCATGAAGACGTCCCACTCGACCAACGGTCTCCTCCCGCATAGATTGTTGAACCGAGCTCAACAACACCGTGAGATGGAAAGTGGCATACCGAGCGTGGAACTCCAGCTCAATCTCACTGGAGCCGGAAGAGCATCTCCATCTTGTTGATCCAGAGGTCCGGATACGGCCACCGCCGTCGTGCCGGACCTCCAGGCGCATCGTGTAGCATGGGGGTGTAGGTCCACCTACGAGTGCACGTGAAGGCGAGCGCCGAGTCGCGGTAGAGGCCGCAAGTGGCGCCACGCGCGCCGCCCGTGGCGCCCGGGCAGCGGCTGGCGGTGATGATGGGGAAGACGGCGGGCGGTGTCGAGGTGTCGATGATGACCAAAGGGCTGCCCTCGGCGATATCGCTACCCTCTTTTTGAATTGGAGGATGGCGGGCCTGTGTCGTCGTGGTGGCGCCGTCGTGGACGGGGGTGGCGCGCCGCGGTGGTGCCCTGGCGCCCAGCCAGCGGCGGCGGCCATGGTTGGGTGGTCCTCCGTGTCGCCGTGGAGCCGAAGGGGAGGGAGGCGAATCTTGGGGACAGTGTGAGCGTTCTCCACGCGGCAAAGGCGGCCTTCAATCTCGCCGGGCGTTGTTCGACCTTGTCGGTTGTCGCCGAGGAGACGCTTGAGGGCCATGGAGAACTTGTGCATCTCGGAAGCCATCGGTGGTGGGAATTGTCCCGGTCTCTAAATACCGCTTGTCACGCCGCCTTGGGGGGACGACAAGGGAGCCCCGGTGGCGGTGGCGCGCGTAAGGTAGGGGCAAGGGGGGCGGCAGGCTGAGCAAAGCTCGGAAATTATTTCTTTATTGCCCTCCTATAAGACTTGTATCTCATGCGCCTCTAAAGGTTTCCTTATAGAATTGGAAAAAAACTTTTACAAGCAATCCTTATTTATTGCCTAATAGGAGATTTTCTTATAGAGTTGGAATATCCCCTTCACACCAAAAGTCCTAATCCTAATCCGAAGCAATGATGACGTGGATGCGGAAGAGGTGGTGGCAGCGGCGGCGGCAGCATGGTGTTGCCCAGCGCCTTACGCCCCCCCTGGCTAGGCGGTCCTGTCTTTGTGACACATTTCCAAATCCATTTTGAAACCAAAACTTATTGTATTTTTTGGGTTTTGATTTGAAACCATTTTGGAGAGAGAAAAACATTTTATAACTACTTATCAAATTCAAACTTGGATCTCATTTTGAAATGGAGCCTTTGAAGGTTTCATTTTCAAAAGCCGAAAAGGGCCTACTCGTGGGTTGGACCGAGTTCTATAAATTCATTTTCTCATGATCAAATAAACTAAAATCAAGGCATAAAGGCAATAATTAAATCACATTAATTCTGATATTTTTTTAAAACTGTCATTCTCATTTTAATTTTAATTAAATAAGTTTGGGTTAATTTTTTAGAAAAATATTCAATCCATGTTTATTTCATGTTTTCTACTCACAACCTCAAATGGAAATTTTTTGGGTGTGACCATTGCTATGAAGTATTACCAAGCCCGTGTTAGGCACAAAGTGAGCGAGTGCCTGTGACTCTTTTAATATTTTTATTGATATTTTTTTTCTCCTGGTGCAACACACGGGATTTGCTTGTATAATTCGGTGTCACAAATTTTAACATTTCTCCTATAAATTTGATCATGTTTTTTTTAATAATAGAAGGGTTACCAGTCTCATAATGCTTTTAGTGCTCGACTCAATGGCTCGTCTTCCAGTCTTTATTTATTTATTTATTTATTTTGAAGAAATAGCAGGAGCACTGCTATGTCATATAAGAAGGAGAAGCAAGCTTGTAGCTACATAGTATGATATTACAAGATAACTAATGATCTCAGTCTCAAGCAATAAAACTATCATTAAGATACAGGTGGTGGCATAGCCACACCGCATCGTCTTCCAGTCTCATAATGTTTTTTTTAATAATATATAGCTTTATTTTAGAATTGATTCATTGAGGGATTATTTCAATAATAAAAGTGTTACCAGTCTCATAATGCTTTTAGTGCTTGACTCAATGGCTCGTCTTCCATCTCTCAAACATACACAAAATAGCCAACCTCACAATAGATACACAAAAATAGCCACGTACCCAACTCTGCTGTATAACCCTTTCATTATTCAAAATAGTCACGTACTCAACTTTTCTTAGTTTCTTAGTATTTAAGAAAAGCCGATTTTCGTTTTGCAAAAAAAAAAGGGTTCGATTTTCTAACATAGCCTGGATATTTGGCCTAGGCGTCCCAATTCTGCTTGGGCATTTAGGTGCAGCTATCAATAATCGTACTCTATAGGCACGTGTATATCCATTGCTCATAACTCATAAACATACCCATCCATCGGGGCGAAGCATGGCAAATTCATGGATGAAGTCATACTCATACCGAGGAGACCATTCAGTTGATCAAATAAAGCATGACAAATTCATGGATGAAGTCATACTCATACCAAGGAGACCATTCAGTTGATCAAATCATAGAATATGCCTGCCTATGCCCTATAGTCACTGATGATGCCTGTAGTGACATTCGAACCAACTTTCCCATAGAAAGGGAATAATCTACTATATATGTATAAAGAAAAGTGAATCGGCTTCCAAGGATTCAGCCTCGACTATGTGTGCTGACATATGTGATTGAGCCCCTATCTTCCACTTGAAGTTGGTTAAGACTTGCCAGAACTAGGCCATTCATCCTTGTTGAACAACATAACCTGCAGTGGATCCTTATGATGTCAGATATCATACATATATGTTGACAGGTCAAAGTAAATGGATCCTTCTCAAGTGAAATAATTCTAAAAAAGGATTGCACTTCAAACAATGTTCAGATGCTTAGAACTGATTGAACATGGACTCATTAACATATGTAATCAAATCAAGTTGTCAAATATATTTGAAGTACATTTCCCAATATATGAAGACATATGCATTTAATTTCACAGCTAAAAAAGATAGGGCACGTAAACAACAAAAGCATTTATACATACTGTAAAAATCAAGAAATGGTCAAATACAGTGAGGTAGATGGAAAATATCACGATGCATCCAGTCAACGACGGTACTAACAAAAGAAATTAAGAAAACAACATATACTAGTAATATGATAGAATTTGAAAAATCGAAGAATTGTAAACAGAACTATCCACACTTGTTAAGATTGCTAACTGGAAGATAGCTACAATAGTTCAACATTAACATATTTGTGCTTATGTTGCTGTCCAAATGAAAAATCCATGCTAATTCATATTTGTTGCAAGACAAACATAACATAGGGATGAGAGAGGAAATTGTTATACACTAGAACCCATGCTAAGCATGCGATGGTCTGACTCAATCTGAGGTCTGAAAATTATACATCTTTTGAAGACAAGTAGAAAACTTACAGTGTATACTGACACCTTGAGAAACTTCAAACAACACAAAGTAATAACTGTTGCAGTTAAAAACTTCGAGCTTGGGTTGTCTCCCACTTGGTTTTCTTATTTCCAGATTTATGCCAGAAATGGATCACATAACCATTGGCACATGTCGCAAATCACCTCTGTATGAGACCCAAGACCAGTCAGTATTTTTTTTTTTTTTTTCGACTTGGGGGTTTCATTCATTTATCAAATCATCCCGGGATTACAATCTGCAAGTACTAGGTTAATAATGCCAGCTGGGCAAACTAGCCACCGCCAAGTCCTTGCATCACCTGTAACTTGCTTAGCTAAAGAGTGTGCAACTCTATTACAATCTCTATTGATGAAAGTAAAATTAAAATCTTGAAAGCCAAGACTCAGCTGTCAGCTCCCAGAGATCTCTGTCAGTAAAGTCATTGCAATTGATCTCTGATTGTCGCCAGCATTCCATAAATTCACCAACTCCTTGCAATTGGTTTCTAACCAAAGTTTCAGAACACCAGCTTGTTGCGCCAGAATCATCCCCATCTCGACAAGCATTCGCCTCCATAGTTAGTGCATCAAGGCTATAATCATACCATTTGGCCTGGCCCTCCTCAAAAACACCAGCTGCGTTCCGCAGGACCGCTCCTGTCGCCCTAGTCATCCGATCGCTATAAAATGCTGCATCCACGTTACATTTTGACCAACCCTCTTGTGGTCGTATCCAGCATGGTTTGACCCCTATTCCCAACACCGGCACTTGTGGACGTGAGATTTCCCAAAGGTCAAAAGATGTGTCTACCGTCCACTGTACGGACACCATGATTGGAGTATTTGATTCACCATGTTTTCTTCTGTTACGCTGCAGCCACAAGGAATACATGCCTATGGCGATCAGCACACGTTCTTCTTCAGAGCATACTCTCCCTCACAGGATATCCCTTGCCCAAGTATCTTGAGGCAGGTACAGAATTTTTGTTCCTGTGAGTTCCTTGATTTGTTCCCAGAAACTCTTCACCACCGTGCACTCCAATAGGACATGTCTGATTGACTGTGTCTGCTCCACAAATATCAGTTTGCGATCGGCTCCAGATGTCTGTGATGAAGAAATTGACGTGATGGAAGGAACTTGAGCAGGATTCTCCACCAGAATACCTTGATCTTCGGGGCAACTTTTAGACTCCAGATGCAACTTTTAGACTCCAGATTTTCTTCCACGTATCATCTCCAGAGCCCCCCCACCTCCCGGTATTCGCTTCTCTGATTCTCGCTGCATCCAGTAATCTGTAAGGCGAGCGGACTGAATATACTCCATGTTTCTCAGGTTCCCAAGCCCACATATCCTCTAGATGATCCCGGATTGTTATGCACAAACTAGCATTTGCATCCACTGGAAAGAAAAAAGATGTCGAATAACATCTTCTCTCCAGTGACCACTCGGCGAAATAAGTTCAGACACCATCTGAACCTGCTGTCCCTCTCCAGGAGTAAGAGGTTTTGCACCAAAATGGTTTTGTATCCAACGGTCCCGCCAAATATTTATAGATGGACCATCTCCCACTTTTGATGATCCCCTCAGCTAGAACTTCTCGACCTGCCAAGATGGCACAGTTCAATTAGACTCCCCAATCAGCATGCAATGGAAGTAATAGATGCTAGTTGCCTACTGTCCCATTATTGTACAGTCATCATCAGATAACAAAAAGCATAATTCAACTAGCTAATATAAAAATCTTTGTTTTGTACCATTTTTTTTTTTAAAAAAATCAGACCTTTTTCAACACTGCTGCTGTTTTTGTGCATATACTACAGAGGTCACACTTGGGTCACCAAGAGTGACAAAAACCCAGCAGAAACAAAACAGGAAACAGAAGAAACCCAAAGGATTATTAAGAACCCAGACACATTTGGTAAGGCAATGGCAACTAGAAATTCTTTTTGAGACATAAAACGCCTTCTGAATGAACAAAACTGAAACATGCAGTCTAAACAACTCTTCTGAACTAAAAACCATATCTTCTTCAGTCTTAATTTCCTAAAGATACTGAACAAACAAAGTAAAAAGTAGCTACTGCAAATGAGAAACTTCAAACTGCACAAAAAAGTAGTATAACTATTGAAGCTCAAAACTTCGAACTTGGTCTCTCCCACTTGGTTTGCAATTTCCAGCTCTACTTGTATTCCATCCTGATTTAGTGCGCTGGCATTTCTGTTATCATGGTACTCAACAGGTTGCTCTTCTCCCTCTAGTTTTCCATGATGACCATTGCTCAGCTCGGGCCATGTGCTTTCACTGATGTTTGCCACCACGTGTCCTCTATCTTTGCTTGGACTGGAATGGCAAGACAAAGCAAAATCTTTTCAGCACGATGGTCCTCCCATTGATCCCTTCATCACAGAGCCTGCTTATCAAAATGAAATGAACACAAAAAACAATGAACAAAATAATAAATGCCCATCTTCTGAAGTGGTCACTTCAGAGGAGACGGCAGGGAGAGGGAGGGGCAGGAGAGAGCGGAGAGACCAGGGAAGCCAAGGCTATTTCTTTATTAGATTAGATTGGTTACAATGCCCCTATATATATTTAAGGTCCTAGTTTCGAAAAAAATATATATATATATTTAAGGTCCCAAATGGACATGTATCTCATCAAGTAGAGAGAGAGAGGGAGTCCTTATACATTTGGACTCCTCAGATCCCATCTAATCTTAGATCCTATTTCTATTCTTCCTATTTCTTTCCATTATTCTATATTCTCTGAGTTTGGGAGTTAAAGGCGTGGCTGGAGGCCGCCCCCTCATCTGGTCGCGCCACCTTGATGGCGCCGTTGGCCAGAGCATGGCCAGCCTGGACCCCTCAGGCCCACACTTGCACTCCTTGACAATCACATTCAGCTCCGGGTGTTAAGTGATGCGCTTTCACTAATGTTTGGCACCTTCTGTCCTCTATCCTCGGCAGGTGGAGCAAAGGGAGTCAAATCTTTTCATCGTGCTTGTCCTTCCATTCATCCTTTCATCGCAAAGCCTGTCTATCACAAATAACAAAAGAAATGAGTTAAAAACATACTAGAATAACTAACAAATTTCTATCCACTAAAAGTGCTCCACATTGCACTTATGTAATCAAATCAAGTTGTCAAATATATATGAAGTACATTTCCCAATATTAATTTCGGAGCTAAAAAGATAGGTCATGTAACAACAAAAGCATTTACATGCTGTAAAATCAAGAAATGGTCAAATACAGTGAGGTAGATGGAGAAACTATCATGATGCATCTAGTCAATGATTGTACTAACAAAAGAATTTAAGGAAGCAATGCATCCTAGTAATCTCATAGATTTTTAAAAATAGAAGAACTGTAAACAGAACTATCCACATTTGTTAAGATTGCTAACTGGAAGATAGCTACAATAGTTCAACATTAACATATTTGTGCTTATGTCGATGTCCAAATGAAAGATCGACGCCAACTCATTTTTGTTTCAAGACAAACATAATATAGGGATGAGAGTGGAAATTGTTATTATATATTAGAACCCATACTAAGCATGCGGTGGTCTGACTAAATCTAAGGTCTGAAAAATGTACAGCTTTTAGAGTCTATTAGAAAACTTAACAGTGTATACTAAAACCCTTGATGAACTGTGAGGCAAGAGAAAGCAAAAAATTTCAGCACCCTGGTACTTCCCATTGATCCGTCTATTATCACAAAGATTGTTTATCACAAATGACACAAAGTGCACAAATTGTTATACAAGAGAACCGATAGTGAACATGCCATGGACTGACTAAATCTGAGGTATGAAAAATGTATAAATTTATGATTCAAGTAGAAAACTTACAGTATATGCAGACACCCTTGATGGACTCCGGAGCAAGAGAAAGCATAACCTTTTCAGCAAGTGACGGCATAGTATCTGTTCAAAAATTTAATATTTCAGACACTTATATGCACAATTAAGCAATAGGACAATTAAAGATACTGAATCAAAGGTAAGGCTGGGAAGGGGAGACTGGCAAAGCATGTACCTTGAGCAAGAGCAGAAAACACCTGTAAGCAGCGAAGTAAACAGTTTTTTTTGTTTTTCTTCTCTTTTATTTTTTTTCTTCTTTTTTTGCGCAAAAGTAAACAGAGATTGAGCATAGACTTAGTAGCTAAACCAGAAACACACTTGAAGCATCTTCCAATTCCTAGTGGTGCCTAAACAGCAATGAAAAATCTGCACCTAATCATATGGGCCACAGATAACTATGTATGGAACCTAAATCTACAAAATTCTAGTTTTAAAACTTAATATTTCATATTCCAGACACTTATAGCTGCATAACTAAGCAATAAGACAAAAAAGAGGGCCGGGTTGTGGAGGGCATGTACCTTGAGCAAGGAGAGCAACGACACCTGTGTAGATATGCAACTAAAACAGAGTCTATCTTGAAGAATGGATCAGGGAACTCACCTGGGGCCAGCAAGCATGAAAACACATACCAGACGCAGGGACCAAACACTTAGCACATGTCCATCTCCGGAGGTGGAGGTGGGAGCAGCAGAACCACAGCCGTTGCCGGCTGCTGCTTGTTCTTCAGAGCGTACACCCCAAACACGGGCATGTTGTAGCAGATCCAATAGCACCAGTGGAGCACAGTAAGAGCCACGAGGAGGTTGAACAAGACGCGGAAGCAGATCGTCACCTCAGGATTAGGATCGGGCATGTTGAAGCAAATCCACGGGTTGAGACTCGAGATCGCGAAGCGCTGAGATGTGATTGGGATCGAGATGGGAATGCGTGAATCGAAGGTTGGGGATCGATTGCTCTGGTGGCGGCGGGAAGAAGAGCACGGACGACGACCCGCGAGGGTTTTATTGCCGAACAGGAATAGCCGAGTCGGTTTGTGAAATTTCGTTTCCCTCGCGCGCCAACCTGGCGGGTTGCAAGTGCAAGAACAAAGGTCGGAATTGGCTGGCAGCCAACGGTTTTTTTTCATTATACGTTGATCTTTTTTAATTGATTGATTGACGATTGATAATAAACTTGATAAAACAAATAAAATAGGTTTTTTCGTTATTATCGTCTTAATTTATAGCTTGAGCCTGGACGACAAAATTTTTTTAAAAATGGGTGCATTGGTGTAATTCTAAAAGCTTAAAAATATTTTTTTTTATATGGTTTCAAACCCATAATTAAATCAACGCTTAACACATTGATGTCGAGAATAGCTCAGGTGTTGATTCCAAACTTGTAAGAGTACTCTACAGAGTTTATTAGTAGAAAATGAATAGTTTGATTCTTTCCTTCCTCCTCCTTTCCTCCTCGCGGATGTTTTGTTGTCTCCCTCACCACGTAAGCCCCACCCTGGCCATTGTCATACCGACCGAACCTGTCACAGGTCGTGCTGAGCTTAGGTGTGCCTTTTCCTGGGCCCTCCCAATGTCTCTTGTGGTATACCATAGCCGGGAAAGACCCACCGGCGCCAATGCCCAAGATGAGCCCCAACGTTACACGGGGCGACCCAGTGTCACTCGCCACCGCACAGCCCTAGCGAGGGAGGCCGCCCTTGCAAGGACCAATCTTGTTGGTGGTGGCCATGGATGCTCTAGTTGCCCTCTCACACTAATCCGTTTTGGTTCTCCACGTCGTCTTCTTGCCCTCTCACACTAGCGAAGAAGAGAAACATGATGCGGTCGCATGAATGTTTGAATTAGGAATTAGTTTGTGTTCGGTTAAGTGATACCCTTCTCCCACACATCTCTTCCCCTTTATAGTTACAAAAGGGGTGCTTCTTTTGACACACGCAGGCGTGATCCGCTCGACCCAATCTTTACTGGTATATCTTGGGTTCTTCTTCATGGGCCTTCGCTCCCTGGGCCGCTCGCCAACATCATCGATGGTACGGCTTGCTAACACCCCCTCCCCTTGAGACATTGCTTAACCCTAAGAAGTGGAACGAAAAATTCTTGATGTAGGGTTTCAAAAATCCTCCCAGGTTACCATGGAGACCGGGCAGGTTGTTACATTTCACCAGGACTTGCTAGACTTGGTCAATACACAGCGGCGATAGTACGAGACTTCTTGAGTTACCTCATGATGAGCGCCCACCGTCTTCTTGAGTTGCGATACATGGAACACCAGGGTGAACCATAGAATGAGCAGGCAACTCTGGACGATAAGCAACAAATCAGCCAATGCTCTCCAATATACGAAATGGCCCGAAGAAGTGGAACACTAGCTTTTGATGTGAACGAAGAGCAAGTGACCTTTAGCATATGGTTGAAGCTTGAGGTAAGGTACCAAAGTAGTGTTCATGGCATCCTGAAATGTGTTGGGTGCTCCTATCAAACCAAATGACATTACTCGAACCCCAAATTGCCCAAAATGGGTTTGAAATGTCATCTTGAATTCCTCGCCTTCATGCGGATCTAATGAAAGCCCGCTTGCCTATCAAGACTAGTGATAGGTACAAGATACTTGCTCTTAATCAATAGCATTCAGTTGATGGTAATCAACGCAAAACCACCAACTATTTTCCTTTCTTTTCACCAACAAGACCGGAGAGGCAAAAAAGGTGCTAGAACTTTTTGTATAATGCCTTGTTTGAGCATATCATGTACTTGAGTCTCTATCTTAGTCTTAAGTGGAGGTGCATAGCAGTAGGGCCTGACGAACACCGAAGATGCACTAGGAATAAAAGGGATAGAATGATCACACAATCGTTGAGGAGGAAGACCCTCTGGTGCCTAAAAAGAGATGTTCATATTCAGTCAACATAGCCTCTGAGCTAGAATTGTCCGGCGGAGGGCTATATAGGCCATCTTGCAACAGGCACAAACCGGATGACAGAGCCAATAGGCAAATCAACAGAATCTCCAATAAGCACCGTCGAGAATCACCATAAGGTATTTGAAGCCATTTTGTTGCTTAGTGAATCTACATCGGGCTGAAGCTAGCGAGCCAATCAAGGCCCAAGATCATATCAAAAGTAGAGAGCGGTAATAACTTCATATGTGTTGAAAAGGAATAGCCCTAAAAGCGACCATTGACATTGCGGCACTTGAGAATCACAAGAGATTATAGCTCCATTTGCCACCTAAACATTGATCACTTTGGAAGCCAAGGGTTGCACCTTAGTCAAAATAGAAGCTCATCACTAATTAAGAAATGTATTAGAACTGCTAGAATAGACCAAGATAGAAATAGACCACCCACACAATTCTCTAGATAGACAAAGTGTTTTTGGAGCGAGAAGAACCAGCAAACAACTGTTATCGACAAATGTATCATAATCGAGCTTCGTTGGGGATTCATTACCATCTTGAGAACATACTTCAGCTCTTTGGAAAAATATCCAAAAGCTCTTGAACAAGATGTAGTTGGACTGATTCGGCACAATGATGATCTTGACTCCATTTGGCGCTATAGCACTAACAGAGACCCTGTGCTTGGTGTGGAGTCCGCTTGGCTTGGAACTTGTCTTCAACAGTTGTTGGAGATGCAGCAGCTGGGCATTTGACATCGCTAAGCGCCCATACGAGGAGGTGGTGGCGGCAGGTAATCCACCATTCCACACAGGCTTCGGGTTTGGCACCGAATCATAGCATCAAAACATGCGCTTGATGAGTCCATTCTCTTCTTCCTACAATTCATCCAAAATACAAGCAGCACCGAGAGTAGCTGGACAATAAGAAAAACTTTGATGTCATCACGCAACCCATCAATGAAACGTTGAATATAAAACAGAGAATCTAGGTGTTAAGCCAAAGGCTTTAAGTTCATCAACTAGGCCGACAAATTTCTCTTTGCACTCAGCAATAGGGCCATACTTGACGGATCTATAACAAGCAACACGTAAGCAATTCATGCTCATCAAGTGCAAAGCGCGCTAGCAACTAGACACGAACTCATCCCAGCCATAGATTCGAGCTCATCCTCAATTGATGATAACCAACACTTGGCGTAACTCGAAAATGCATCGGCCAGAGGACTCAACCTGATACAGACCAAAATAATGTGTGGCATGCTTCAACCACAATTTGGGATGTTACCCCTCGAATTTGGGAAAAATCAAACTTAGGTAGTTTACCCGAATTATCTCCCCTAGCTCCCCTCGATACCTAGACTCAAAATGGCTTGGAGGCTATGGTGTTGGTAGATGGGGAAGACACGACAACGGTAAAGGAGATGGAGGAGGATGGTTTCCTGGACGACGGACCCTTACCAGTGGTGGCATTAGAGTAGTGATCACTCCAAAACCACCCCGATCCACGCGGTGCTCGTTGGGCTGATCGGCTACAAATCCCACAGATGAGCGTGGGGCAACATCGAAGTCGATCTTGTAGCGGAGGACTTGTAGAGTAGAGAGGACACCAGCTTGATGTCATGGGTCGACACGCTCGGCGAGGTCGGTCTTGAGGATGATTTGAGCATGGGCATGGCGGCGAACACTCCTGGCATGGCCGGCGTCTCGTCCACCATAGATCCGCTCCATGTACTTCAAAATTTTCTTGACCTCAAGCTTCGGTGGTGGAGAGCTTGCCAACTTCGAGGCGTAGGTTGTCGAGCACTTTCGTCAAACATCCACATCATGGATTCTAGTGTTGTGATGTGGGTGGATGAATCGACCAAGAGGATTCAAGCCGGAGCTCCATGGTGTCGAAGCGGGCCGCAGCACGCTTGTGTTCAATTCAGCGATACCCTTCTCCCGCACATCTCTTCCCTTCTATAGCTATAGAAGGAATGCCTTTTTGACGCACGTAGGCATGATCGACCTTCTTGGCCCAAACTAGCCCGAACCACTCGGCCCAATCTTTACCAGGATATCTTGGGTTCTTCTTCATGAGCCTTCGCTCCCTGGGCGTTCGCCAACATCGGACGAAGTGGAAGCAACAACATGAGTGAATACGATTGCTCACGGACACCCGTCACCTAATTCGACTTTTCGCGTAAGTTTGTTCCCTCTCCCGCACGCCCCACCACCCAGGTCTAGCCCCTCCCCGCTACTCTGTTGTCACACCCCAAAATTTTTATTTTGGGTTTTGAATAGAAAAACAATAAATAAAATAAATGATTTTATAATTTTTGTAAACTTTTTCAACATTTAATTATATTTTTAGCAATTTATATGGTGCAAAATGTGCATTTTAAATAATTTTTAAAGTTTTGACTTGAGGGGTGTTGCATTCTTGCCTTTGCATAAATTTTAGGCTTTTAGCTTGCCAAGGGCTAGCTAGGGCGAAAGCAGCCAAAACGGGTGAGGAAAAAAAGGGAGACAAGAAGAAAAGACTTTTCTTTTCATTAAAGGGATTTGAACCATTTTTCCGAACATTTTCCAAATCTTTTTGTCACAACCGCCTTTGGGGGCGTCGACAAGGGTCGGGTAACGCCGGCGGCGGTGGCCACGCTGAGGGACGGAGGGGCGACGCCCAGCGTAGGGAAGGGGCGAGGACAGGGGGTGGCGGCGGTGAAGAGCAAAGACCGGGAATTATTTCTTTATTGCTTGCCCCTAAGAGATTACATCCTCCCTATTTATATAGCCCTCCTATGCACGTATATCTCAAGCAATCTCTAAAGGTTTTCTTATAGAGTTGGAATATCCCCTTCACACCAAAAGTCCTAATCCTAATCCGAAGCAATGATGACGTGGGCGCGAAAGAGGTGGTGGCGGCGATAGCACCTGCCCCGCCCCGCGTGCGTGCCCACCCCGGGCGGCTTTGTCGGTTGGGGCCACGCCTAGCCCACCCTAAACTAGGCCGGTCCCGGCTTTGTGACATCTCCCCACCGTTCGACGAGGCGGCGTGTCCATGCGCCGGCCAACCCACCGATTGGACGCCGCGAAGGCAATGGCGACTAGGGAGGGCGAGACGTCGGGGCCATAGTGGAGCTGGAGTTGGCCCATCTTGTCGTTGAACTCATTGATGAAGGAGGCGTCATCGTCGAAGGTGACATCAAAGTTCAGGTCACCGAAGTAGATGCTAGACTTGTAGCTGAAGGGAGGGTGCACGAAGGGCCTAGCGACCCGTGTGACCTCCATGACTGCGCCCCGCTCAAGACACCAGATCCAACTCGATTGTCTGCTGCGGGTAGCTAGTGGACTTGGGATGGAGTAAATCTGTAGGAACGTGCACACAGGGCGTGTATGCACTGCACGCAGAACACATGACGGGTCGACGAGACCGCATCGAGGTGAGTCGAAGTAGACGGCCGTAGAGGAGGTTTTTTTTGCGATCATCACGATCGCCCAAGCTAGGGTGCTTGCGGCGTCCGAGGTGTCAATGGTTACGTTGTCGATGTGGATGAATTCCTACTCGTTGTTGTCGAAACGGGATCACCGCGACATCATCCAAATTCACGTTCGGGCACACCGACATGACGCGCGGATGCTTGCCGGAAAGCCCGCGCTGGTTTGGCGGGTCGTCGGAGGTGGAAGCCCACCGCTATGCCATGCGGGGGACTCCGTGCTCCAAAAAGGAGGTTACAGAGCGAGTGGAAGCTATCGGAACATAGTAGCGGTGGAAGTACCTCATGATGCCGTTGTAGAGGATCCACTCCGGGGCAGTCGCCTGCAGCTCGATGGAGCCCCGCTATGATGGCAAGCTCCCCGGTTCATCATGGCTCCTAGACGTAGCTCGGCGAGGAGGTTGATTGTCACCTTGTCATCGATGGCCTCCATGGCGGGGCTAGGCACGGGTTGCTCGGATGCCCTAGCCTCTAGCGCCTTGTCAATGTCGGTGTCGATGTTGACGACGTTGCCGTTGCCGTTGTTGATGTCGACATCGTTGGCCACTGATGCTAGTGGCGCGTCCTGGGCTGAGCGTCGTATTGACACACGAGGTCAATGGCCTCATGCATCATATGTGGCTCTTCCCATGTCGGTTCCTCGTGAAGGGAAGTGCGAAGCCCACCGAAGAAGAGGTGGATGCGGTGTAGCGGGCTCGGGAGGTCCATGCGTGTAGCATAGGCCTTGAAGGCGGCGATGTAGTCGCCCAAATCGCCCTCCTACCGGGCGGTGCCAGGTCATATGTGGTTTTTTTGTCGATGGATGGCCCGAAGTCGCGCCTCAGGTAGTGCATGAAGACGCCCCACTCGACCAACGGTCTCCTCCTGCATAGATTGTTGAACCGGAGCTCAACAACACCCGTGAGATGGAAAGTGGCATACCGGCGTGGAACTCCGGCTCAATCTCACTGAGAGCCGGAAGAGCATCTCCATCTTGTTGATCCAGAGGTCCGGATCGTCACCGCCGTCGTCATTCCGGGACCTCTAGGCGCACCGTGTAGCATGGGGGGTGTAGGTCCACCTACGGAGTGCACGGTGAAGGCGGGCGCCGAGACGCGTAGAGGGCCACGAGTGGCGCACGCGGCGCCGCCCGTGGCGCGCCCGCGCCTGGCCGGGCGGCGATGATGGGGAAGACGTGGTCGGTGTCGAGGTGTCGATGATGACCGGAGGGCTGCCCCGGACGATGTTGCTGCCCTCTTTGAATTGGAGGATGGCGGGGTCGGTGTCGCCGTGGGTGGCCGTTGTCGGGGACGGGGTGGCGCGCCGTGGTGGCGCCCCAGGGCGCCCTAGCCAGCGGCGGCCATGGTGGGCCGATCCTCCGGTGTCGTCGTGGAGCGAAAGGGGAGGGAGGCGAATCTTGGGGGACAAAGTGTGTGCGTTCTCCATGCGGCGAAGACGGCCTTCAATCTCGTCGAAGCGTTGTTCGATCTTGTCGAAGTTGTCGTCGAGGAGACGGCTTGAGGGCCATGGAGAACTTGTGCATCTCGGAAGCCATCGGTGGTGGGAATTGTCCTGGTCTCTAAATACCGGTAACACGCACACAGCCGCCGGGGAAGGGGCGACAAGGGGTCGCCGATGGCGGGCGGCGCGCGCGTAAGGTAGGGGCAGGGGTGGCGGCGGCTGAGCAAAGCTCGAGAATTATTTCTTTATTGCCCTCCTATAAGACTTGTATCTCATGTAGTCTCTAAAGGTTTCCTTATAGAGTTGGAATAACTTTTACAAGCAATCCTTATTTATTGCCTATAGGAGATTTTCTTATAGACTTGGAATATCCCCTTCACACCAAAAGTCCTAATCCGAAGCAATGATGACGTGGATGCGGAAGAGGTGGTGGCAGCGGCGGCGGCAGCACGGCCTTGTCCTGCGCGTGAGCGCCCACCCTGGCTGGGCCGGTCATGTGCTGTGACACATTTCCAAATCCATTTTGAAACTAAAACTTATTGTATTTTTGGGTTTTGATTTGAAACCATTTTGGAGAGAGAAAAACATTTTATAACTACTTACCAAATTCAAACTTGGATCTCATTTTGAAATGGAGCCTTGGAAGGTTTCATTTTCAAAAGCCGAAAAGGGCCTACTCGAGGGTAGAACCGAGTTCTATAAATTCATTTTCTCATGATTAAATAAACTTAAATCAAGGCATAAAGGCAATAATTAAATCACATTAATTCTGATTTTTTTTTATAAAACTGTCATTCTCATTTTAATTTTAATTAAATAAGTTTGGGTTAATTTTTTAGAAAAATATTCAATCCATGTTTATTTCATGTTTTCTACTCAACCTCAAATGGAAATTTTGGGGTGTGACAATTGCTATGAAGTATTACCAAGCCAGTGTTAGGCACAAAGTGAGCGAGTGCTTGTGACTCTTTAATATGTTTATTGATATTTTTTTTCTCCTGGTGCAACACACGGGATTTGCTTGTATAATTCGGTGTCACAAATTTTGACATTTCTCCTATAAATTTGATCATGTTTTTTTTAATAATAAAAGGGTTACCAGTCTCATAATGCTTTTAGTGCTCGACTCAATGGCTCGTCTTCCAGTCTCATAATGCTTTTTTTAATAATATATAGCTTTATTTTAGAATTGATTCATTGAGGGATTTATTTCAATAATAAAAGTGTTACCAGTCTCATAATGCTTTTTAGTGCTTGGCTCAATGGCTCGTCTTCCATCTCTCAAACATACACAAAATAGCCAACCTCACAATAGATACACAAAATAGCCACGTACCCAACTCTGCTGTATAACCCTTTCATTATTCAAAATAGTCACGTACTCAACTTTTCTTAGTTTCTTAGTATTTAAGAAAAGCCGATTTTTTTTTTTTTTGCAAAAAAAAAAAAAAAAGTCGATTTTCTAACATAGCCTGTATTTGGCCTAGGCGTCCCAATTCTGCTTGGGCGTTTAGGTGCAGCTATCAATAATCGTACTCTATAGGCACGTGTATATCCATTGCTCATAACTCATAAACATACCCATCCATCGGGGCGAAGCATGGCAAATTCATGGATGAAGTCATACTCATACCGAGGAGACCATTCAGTTGATCAAATAAAGCATGGCAAATTCATGGATGAAGTCATACTCATACCGAGGAGACCATTCAGTTGATCAAATCATAGAATATGCCTGCCTATGCCCTATAGCCACTGATGATGCCTGTAGTGACATTCGAACCAACTTTCCCATAGAAGGGGAATAATCTACTATATATGTAAAAGAAAGTGAATCGGCTTCCAAGGATTCAGCCTCGACTATGTGTGCTGACATATATGATTGAGCCCCTATCTTCCACTTGAAGTTGGTTAAGACTTGCCAGAACTAGGCCATTCATCCTTGTTGAACAACATAACCTGCAGTGGATCCTTATGATGTCAGATATCATACATATATGTTGACAGGTCAAAGTAAATGGATCCTTCTCAAGTGAAATAATTCTAAAAAAGGATTGGACTTCAAACAATGTTCAGATGCTTAGAACTGATTGAACATGGACCCATTAACATATGTAATCAAATCAAGTTGTCAAATATATTTGAAGTACATTTCCCAATATATGAAGACATATGCATTTAATTTCACAGCTAAAAGATAGGGCACGTAACAACAAAAGCATTTATACATACTGTAAAATCAAGAAATGGTCAAATACAGTGAGGTAGATGGAAAATATCACGATGCATCCAGTCAACGACGGTACTAACAAAAAGAAATTAAGAAAACAACATATACTAGTAATATGATAGAATTTGAAAAAATCGAAGAATTGTAAACAGAACTATCCACACTTGTTAAGATTGCTAACTGGAATATAGCTACAATAGTTCAACATTAACATATTTGTGCTTATGTTGCTGTCCAAATGAAAAAAATCCAAGCTAATTCATATTTGTTGCAAGACAAACATAACATAGGGATGAGAGGAAATTGTTATACACTAGAACCCATGCTAAGCATGCGATGGTCTGACTCAATCTGAGGTCTTAAAATTATACATCTTTTGGAGACAAGAAGAAAACTTAGTGTATACTGACACCTTGAGAAACTTCAAACAACACAAAGTAATAACTGTTGCAGTTAAAAAAACTTCGAGCTTGGGTTGTCTCCCACTTGGTTTTCTTATTTCCAGATTTATGCCAGAAATGGATCACATAACCATTGGCACATGTCGCAAATCACCTCTGTATGAGACCCAAGACCAGTCAGTTTTTTTTTTTTTTTTTTTTTTTTTTATTTTTTCTTGGGGTTTCATTCATTTATCAAATCATCCCGGGATTACAATCTGCAAGTACTAGGTTAATAATGCCAGCTGGGCAAAACTAGCCACCGCCAAGACCTTGCATCACCTGTAACTTGCTTAGCTAAAAGAGTGTGCAACTCTATTACAATCTCTATTAATGAAAGTAAAATTAAAATCTTGAAAGCCAAGACTCAGCTCCCAGAGATCTCTGTCAGTAAAGTCATTGCAATTGATCTCTGATTGTCGCCAGCATTCCATAAATTCACCAACTCCTTGCAATTGGTTTCTAACCAAAGTTTCTGAACACCAGCTTGTTGCGCCAGAATCATCCCCATCTCGACAAGCATTCGCCTCCATAGTTAGTGCATCAAGGCTATAATCATACCATTTGGCCTGTCCCTCCTCAAAACACCAGCTGCGTTCCGCAGGACCGCTCCTGTCGCCCCAGTCATCCGATCGCTATAAAAATGCTGCATCCACGTTACATTTTGACCAACCCTCTTGTGGTCGTATCCAGCATGGTTTGACCCCTATTCCCAACACCGCACTTGTGGACGTGAGATTTCCCAAAGGTCAAAAGATGTGTCTACCGTCCACTGTACGGACACCATGATTGGAGTATTTGATTCACCATGTTTTTCTTCTGTTACGCTGCAGCCACAAGGAATACATGCCAATGGCGATCAGCACACGTTCTTCTTCGAGCATACTCTCCCCACAGGATATCCCTTGCCCAAGTATCTTGAGGCAGGTATAGAATTTTGTTCCTGTGAGTTCCTTGATTTGTTCCCAGAAACGCTTCACCACCGTGCACACCAATAGGACATGTCTGATTGACTCTGTCTGCTCAACAAATATCAGTTTGCAATCGGCTCCAGATGTCTGTGGTGAAGAAATTGACGTGATGGAAGGAACTTGAGCAGGATTCTGCACCAGAATACCTTGATCTTCGGGGGAACTTTTAGACTCCAGATTTTCTTCCAGATATCATCTTCAGAGCCCCCCCACCCCCCGGTATTCGCTTCTCTGATTCTCGCTGCATCAAGTAATCTGTAAAAGCGAAAGGACTGAATATACTCCATGTTTCTCAGGTTCCCAAGCCCACATATCCTCTAGATGATCCCGGATTGGTATGCACAAACTAGCATTTGCATCCACTGGAAAGAAAAGATGTTGAATAACATCTTCTCTCCAGTGACCACTTTCGACGAAATAAGTTCAGACACCATCTGAACCTGATGTCCCTCTCCAGGAGTAAGAGGTTTTGCAACAAAATGATTTTGTATCCAACGGTCCCGCCAAATATTTATAGATGGACCATCTCCCACTCTTTTGATGATCCCCTCAGCTAGAACTTCTCGACCTGCCAAGATGGCACAGTTCAATTAGACTCCCCAATCAGCATGCAATGGAAGTAATAGATGCTAGTTGCCTACTGTCCCATTATCGTGCAGTCATCATCAGATAACAAAAAGCATAATTAAACTAGCTAATATAAAAATCTTTGTTTTGTACCATTTTTTTAAAAAAATTCAGACCTTTTTCAACACTGCTGCTGTTTTTTTGTGCATATACTACAGAGGTCACACTTGGGTCACCAAGAGTGACAAAAACCCAGCAGAAACAAAACAGGAAACAGAAGAAACCCAAAGGATTATTAAGAACCCAAACACATTTATTTCTAGCACTACTGTCATGGGACTATCCTGAAACTTGATGTTCCCATCTAACACTTTGCAAGGACCATACAAGAAGTTATACTGAAGTTACTGGACTTCAGTATAATAGATAGGTATGGTGGGCATCAAAGTAGACAGCACTCATTTATTTAACAAAGTACAGAATGAACAAGGCCTCACATTTAACTCTAAGGAGAAAAGTTGTCATTTATTTAACAAAGTAGAGAACATATCCAAGCATTCTAAAGGTAGACAATACGGAGTAAGATGAACAAGGACTTATATTTAATTCAAGCAGCTACTTGATAATAGAACTAGAAGATTCACTTTGCACTTGAAGATTCAAATTCAACAGCCTGCCATGTTCTAAAACAGAAGCCTATGTTTATATGCATTTAGAAACTTGGAACCAGCCAAGGTGTAACAGAAACAAGCTCCACCAAAGTGTAACAGAAACCAGCCAAGGTGCATGGGCAGTGACCTATTGTATCCAAAAATCTAGAACACATTACACACGGATCTCAAGGACCAATAATTCATAAAAGAAAATGAAATAAAGGGAGAGGCCACTAGCCGAGACAAATTTAGGGATCTCACTCAGTGACCACACATCTCAACAGTGGGCATTTACACAGTGAGTTCTTTCAAGGCATGCTTTAGGCAAGAAATATATTCATAGTTTTTTCAATATAGGTAGCAGCAGCTCATAAAGAACTAAAAAATAGATTGCCCTTGAAAGGGAACAGATAGGTTCATACCTACAGTGACCAGACATTGACCAAGCACAAAATAGTTTGATCAACAGTGCAAATGTCAGATGCTGAAAACATCTATGTCAGGGACCAGGTTAATCTGGAGATATGAAATGTACAGGATTGAGATGCTGGCTTAAAGCTTGCCGAACATATTTTCTTGTACTAGCTAAACAGAATATGTAAAAAGGGCTACAGTTCAGCAGAATATGTAAAAAGGGCTAGAGTCCAGTCTAGGAAGATAGCTTAGTGTAAAAAGATTTCTGCTGTTTTATATATAGCTAAACAGCAGAAATACATTTGACAAGCTTAGTATATATAGTGTAAAAAGGACTAAGCTTGTCAAGCCTAGTTCTAGAATTGTCAAGCTTAGTGTAAAAAGGACAGCAGAAATCTGCTATATAGTTATAGCAGGGTTAATAAACAGCAGAATATTTGGAAAACCAAATAGCTAGCTTAGTGTAAAAAGGGACTGGAATTGTCAAGCATAATGTAAAAAGGGATCAGATGTCAGATTGACTGGAATTAGCCACTAGGCATCAATCACAATCAGAACAGATATGAAATGCAGTGGGAGACTACAGCAAGTAGAAGCAGTTATCCAAATTTGTCAAGTTCCAACCACCTCTACTACTGAACTGTAACAGATCAGTCAAGTTGCAATTATCCAGATGGTGAACATGTTGCTAAGTACCAAATTTTATTTCTGAACAAAATGTCAGCCAAATACTAAGGTCCATTACAGAATATGTTTCAGTAATTCAGTATTCGACACAGTAAAGCACTGTAAGATATAATCTGCTGATTGCTTGTTGATTTGCTGCAAGATTAAGCATGCTTAGGATTAGCTTGTGCTGTCCATCGATTGCAGCAGCAGCAGTCATGGCTACAGCCATGAAGATGGCCTCACTAGCCATGTAGAGAAGTGGCTTAGGTCACTATGTACCTTGTAGTTGGTAGAAGTACAAGTAGTGGGCTGATCTCAGCCATGTCCTAGGAGTAGAAGGGTTGTACACAGCCATGCTCTTTATTAGATTAGATTGGTTACAATGCCCCTATATATTTAAGGTCCTGGTTTCGAAAATATATATTTAAGGTCCCAAATGGAGATGTATCTCATCAAGTAGAGAGAGAGAGAGGGAGTCCTTATAGATTTGGACTCCTCAGATCCCATCTAATCTTAGATCCTATTTCTATTCTTCCTATTTCTTTCCATTATTCTATATTCTCTGAGTTTGGGAGTTAAAGGCGAGGCTGGAGGCCGCCCCTCATCTGGTCGCGCCACCTTGATGGCGCCGTTGGCCAGGGCATGGCCAGCCTGGTCCCCTCAGGCCCACACTTGCACTCCTTGATAGTCACGTTCAGCTCCGGGTGTTAAGTGATGCGCTTTCACTAATGTTTGGCACCTTCTGTCCTCTATCCTCGGCAGGTGGAGCAAAGGGAGTCAAATCTTTTCATCGTGCTTGTCCTTCCATTCATCCTTTCATCGCAAAGCCTGTCTATCACAAATAACAAAGAAATGAGTTAAAAACATACTAGAATAACTAACAAATTTCTATCCACTAAAGTGCTCCACATTGCACTTATGTAATCAAATCAAGTTGTCAAATATATATGAAGTACATTTCCCAATATTAATTTCGCAGCTAAAAGATAGGTCATGTAACAACAAAAGCATTTACATGCTGTAAAATCAAGAAATGGTCAAATACAGTGAGGTAGATGGAGAAACTATCATGATGCATCTAGTCAATGATTGTACTAACAAAAGAATTTAAGGAAGCAACTTATCCTAGTAATCTCATAGATTTTTTAAAAATAGAAGAACTGTAAACAGAACTATCCACATTTGTTAAGATTGCTAACTGGAAGATAGCTACAATAGTTCAACATTAACATATTTGTGCTTATGTCGATGTCCAAATGAAAGATCCACACTAACTCATTTTTGTTTCAAGACAAACATAATATAGGGATGAGAGTTGAAATTGTTATTATATATTAGAACCCATACTAAGCATGCGGTGGTCTGACTAAATCTAAGGTCTGAAAAATGTACAGCTTTTTAGAGTCTATTAGAAAACTTAACAGTGTATACTAAAACCCTTGATGAACTGTGAGGCAAGAGAAAGCAAAAAACCCTGGTACTTCCCATTGATGCACAAATTGTTATACAAGAGATCCGATAGTGAACATGGCATGGACTGACTAAATCTGAGGTCTGAAAAATGTATAAATTTATGATTCAAGTAGAAAACTTACAGTATATGCAGACACCCTTGATGGACTCCGAGCAAGAGAAAGCATAACCTTTTCAGCAAGTGACGGCATAGTATCTGTTCAAAAACTTAATATTTCAGACACTTATATGCACAATTAAGCAATACGACAATTAAAGATACTGAATCAAAGGTAAGGCCAGGAAAGGGAGACTGGCAGAGCATGTACCTTGAGCAAGAGCAGAAACACCTGTAAGCAGCGAAGTAAACAGTTTTTTTTTCTTTTTTTTTTATTTTATTTTTATTTTTTGCACAGAAGTAAACAGAGATTGAGCATAGACTTATTAGCTAAACCAGAAACACACATGGAGCATCTTCCAATTCCTAGTGGTGCCTAAACAGCAATGAAAATCTGCACCTAATCATATGGGCCACAGATAACTATGTATGGAACCTAAATCTAGAAAATTCTTGTTTTAAAACTTAATATTTCAGATTCCAGACACTTATAGGTGCATAACTAAGCAATAAGACAATAAAGAGGGCCGGGATGTGGAGGGCATGTACCTTGAGGAAGGAGAGCAGCAACACACCTGTACTTAAGCAACTAAAACAGAGTATTCAAGAACGGATCAGAGAACTCACCTGGGGCCAGCAAGCAACAAAACACAAACCAGACGCAGGGACCAAACACCTAGCACATATCCATCTCCGGAGGGGAGGTGGGAGCAGCACCGCCGCTGCCGGTGCCAGCTGCTGCGGCTGCTGATCGTAGATGTCCACGAACGTGATGACCGCCATGGCGGCGGCTAAACAGAAGTACAGGCACATCCAGAAGCGGACCTCCTCAGGGACCGAGTTGAAGAGCCAAATCGAGAGGGGCATGACGACGATGTGGAGCCCGTTCGTAGCCATGCCCCAGGCGCGTTCCACGCGGTTCACGGCGCAGGGAAGAGGCAGCATCATCTTCTGGAGCCCATTCATAGCCATGCCCCAGGCGCGGTTCTTGCAACGGCGGAACGCCCGGGACACGGCGGCGTACGGAAAGAGCAGCCTCATCTTCTTCAGCAGTGGCGAGGGACGCTTCCCGTGCGCCGCCGCGGGTGGGGCCGGAGGAAGCGGCAGGCTCGGCATCGCAACAGGATGCGAAGGGACGATGACGACTCGAAGGAAGCGGGGATCGGGCGAGGAGGGAGGAGCACCTGCGGACGACATCGGCGAGGAGGGAGGAGCACCAGCAGCCTCGCCGGAATCGATCTAAGGGATGGATCCGCCGGGTCGAGACTCGAGGTCGCGAAGCGGAGCGCACGGAGATGTGATTAGGGCTCGAGATCCAGATGCGGGAATTGAAGCTCTGGGGATCGATTGCTCTTGGAGGCGGGGAAGGAAACGACGTCGACGCGCTGAGGTTTTATTCCCGGGAAGCCTAGTCGGTTTGGGGAATTTCACGCGCTAACCTGGCTGCTTGGAAGAATAAAAGCCGGATTTGGCTGCTGGCGGGTTTTTTTTTTTTTCCTCATTATACCTTCATCTTTTTTATAATTGATTAATTGATAGACTTGATAAAATGAATGAAATAGGATTTTTCGTTATTATACTATCTTAATGTATAGCTTGAGCCTTGACGATAAAAATAAAATAAATAAATAAATAAATGGGTGCATGGGTAATTAAGCGTCAAAGCTCAAAAATAATTTAACATATTGATGTCGAGAATAGCTCAGGTATTGATTCCAATCCTATAAGAGTTTTCGACAAGTTTATTAGTGGAAAATGAATGGCTTGTTTCTTTCCTTTCTCTTCGTCCTGCGCCGATGTTTATGTTGTCTCGCTCCCCACGCCCGTCCCCACCCGGCCATTGTTGTGCCGACCCAAACCGTCGCGGTGAGCTCTAGCATGCCTTTTCTCGGGCCCTCCACCGCCCTCTTGTGGCATATCATGGTCGGGAAGAGACACCAGTGCCAATGCCATGGCCGAGATGAGCCCTAGCGTTGGATGGGGCGGCCCCCTAGCACGCCGCTCACCACCGCCCTAGCGCAAATGGACGCCCTCGCGAGACATGATCTTGTTGGCAAGGGCCATGGATGCTCTGTTGCCCTCCCATGCTGACCCGTTTTGGTTCTCCTTGCCGTCTTCTTGCCCTTGCCTTGTGTGCTAGCCGGCAATCCACCATATTGATATGGCCCCTCCACTGCCGTGTGCCCTCGCACTTATGCTCGTCACACCCATCTCCTTGTGTGTACGATTGTGGTTGCACCCATCCCTACTGCGCACACCCAACTCGTATCATTACACACCGCCAGCGCCCGTACGAGGAGAAGGTGGCGACAGAGGTAAGCCACCATTCCACGCAGTCTTCGGGTTCAAAGATCAAATCATAGCGGCGAAATGTGTGCTTGGTGAGTCCATTTGCTTCCTCCTGCAATTCAGACAAAGTACAAGCATCATCGAGAGTAGCTTAGCTGGTTTGTGGACAACAACAACAACTTTGATGTCATCAGCGTAGCCCGTCAATGAAATGTTGAACATAATACAGAGGATCTGGGTGTTTTCCATAAGCCCATAAGCTTTAAGTTCATTAAATAGACCAACAGATTTCTCTATGTAAGACTAGCGGATCTGGAACAGGCGACACATAAGCAGTTCATGCTCATCACGTGCAAAGCACGCTAGCAACTAGACATAGAACTCATCCCAGGCAATAGACTCGAGCTCATCCTCAATTGAGGATAACCAGCGCTTGGCAGAACTCAAAAAATGCATTGTGGCCGCAGACACCAAGACATAGGACTCAACCTGATATAGACCAAAATAATGTGTGGCCTGTTCGATGCACAATTTGGCATGTTCCCCATCGAATTTGGGGAAATCAAACTTAGGCAGTTTACCCGAATTATCTCCCTTGATACCCAGACTCAAAATGGCGTGGAGGCTGTGGTGGTCACGCGAGGGGAGGAGGACACAACAACGGTAAAGGAGACGAAGGAGCATGGTTTCCGGGCGGCGTACCCCTTCACATTGGTGGCATCGAGTGGTGACCACTCGACACGACCCCCCGATCCATACGGTGCTTGTTGGGCCTATCGGCTGCGAATCCCTCAGATGAGCGTGGGGCAGCTCGAAGTCGACGCCCGCGGTGGAATTTGAGAGCGGAGAGCACACCGGCTTGACGTCATTGGTCGACACGCTCGATGAAGCCGGCGCTGAGGACGACTTCAGCACGGGCATAGCGGCGAAGCGATCCTGGCATCGCCCGACGGGCCGTCCACCATAGATCGCTCCATGTACTTTGAAATTTTCCCGAACTCGAGCTTCATGGTGGACAACTTGCCCACTTCGAGTAGAGGTCGTTGATGACGTTGTCCACACCGGATGCCACTCATCGAACATCAGCGTCGCGGGACTCCGGTCGCCGATGCGGGTGGGCGAATTAATCGAAGAGGAATCGAGCTTGCGGCTCAAAGGTGTCGATGCGGGCCACGACACGCTGTTGATCTTGTCAAAATGAACTACGAAATTCTTATCCATCTCGTCGAGAAGGAGCTTCTATCTATGGCGCCGAGAGCCTTCTAACGATGAGTAAAATGGATGTGTGTAGATCGGTCAACGCACTCCGCATCGATGAAGCACAACCACAAATCATGACTCTAGGAGTGAATTACGGAATCCTCAAATCGAAATGCAATTCACAAAATTCAATTCAGAGTTAGACCAACCAGCCTTGTCAGAGGTCAAGCGTCGATGGGATGTCGGGCAACGGGGACAAAAACGGTGGCTGAGGACTCCAATACCAAACGTGAGCAACAGAGTTGGGGAGAAAGAGTTTGGAGAGAGAAGACATGCGAAGAAGAGAAACATGATGCGATGGATGAATCTTTGAACTAGGAAATAGTTTATGTTCAATTCAGCTATACCCTTCCCCACACATCTCTTCCCCTTTATAGTTACATCTTCCCCTTTTATAGTTCTGAAGCGATGCTTAATTTGGCGCATGCAGGCATGACCTGCTTTCGGCCCAAACTGGCCTAAATCACTTTCGACCCAATCTTTTGCTGGTATATCTTGGGTTCTTCTTTATGGGCCTTCGCTCCCTAGGACGCTCGCCAACATGTGACGAAGTGGAAGCAGCAACATTAGTGGTACGACTGCTAACAGAGACCTGTCGCCCAACTCTGACCCTCGCCCAAGTCTGGTCCCGCCCCACCACCCAGGTCTAGCCCCTCCCCCGTTACTCGCTTGTCACACCCTGGAATTTTTATTTTGGGTGTAAATAGAAAACACTAAATAACATAAATGATTTTATGAATCTTGTAAAATTTTCCAGCATTTAATTAGGTTTTGTAACAATTTAAATGGTGCAAAATGTGCATTCTAAATAATTTTTAAAGTTGTGACTTGAGGGATGTTGCATTCATGCCTTTGCATAACTTTTATTGTGTGAAAAATAATTTGATAAAATTTGTCTGGTTTCGATTTGATTTCTATGCCTTTGCATAATTAGTTTCGGTTTGATAATTTATTTTAGGTGCAGCTATCAATAATCGTACTGTTTAGGCACGTCTATATTCATCCAGTGCTCATCACCTGTCAACCTTGGATATGTTGTAACCCATAAACATTCCCATCGGGGCGAAGCATGGCAAATTTATGGATGAAGTCATACTCATACCGAGGAGACCATTTAGGACTTGTTTGGCACAAGCATTAGCTAAGCTGTTTTTCTAGAAAACAGCTTCACCACAAATTTTCAAAATTAAGCTGAGCTGTTCTGATAATTGTGTTTGGTAAAGTAGCTTCACCACCAATTTTTCAATTGTGTTTGTCCAACATGCCCCTATCCACACGATCAAAACAGACTGGGCAAGAGCTGCCGTGAGCTCACTAGCGCACAACACAAGCAGGAACTGAGCTCACGGTGACTCACGCATCCTGTAGGTACATACAGCCAACCATGGCTCCAATCATCAGACATTCAGACTCACGTTCCCATCAACAGACTAATGGCACTTACAAAACTCATGTTACAGAACCTTGCATTTCTTATGGCACTTACATAACTCATGTCACAGAATATGGCACTTACAGAACATTTTGAAGCCAAGCTGTTGTGACAAGGAAAAATAGCAAACAAGAACACAGCAGTTGTTGTGCCAATCCGAGTCACAGCGCCAGCAGTCATCGATGGGGTTGCCTGTACCACATGACAGGTTATGGTGGGACGATGATCTCCATGAGCCTCTTCGTTTTGCGAACCCGACTCCGCTGAGTATGAGCTGAGAGCTGCAAGATTCAGAGAGTACTAGTAGCAGGGCGCGCGCATTCACGAGCCCGTGCAGGGAACAATGCGGGTGTCAAATCAAACTGACCTGTAACCAGAAAAATGTTACCAATTCTTTTTGAGCCGAATCATTTAGTATTAGGAGGGCAGTGCACAGATCCGTAAAAAAGTCATATCAGAATAGAGAGATCTTAATACATTATAGCAAGATCCAATTCCTTTTAGTTTTTACAGAAAACTGGGAGAGAGGCATAAAGAATGGATTGCACCAGTCCTGACAAAAGAACAGATGGCTCTAATGTAGTAGGGAAACTAATGAACGAGAAGCAACTTCTTTTGGTTATTGGCGCTCCAATACAGGGGTTCAGTATGAGTAGCTGTTACATTGAATAACTGCAGGAAACAAATCAAAATCAGAATATATACTCTTCGGACCACAGTGTTCTGAACATGTAAAAGAGCTAGGTTCTTGCACAACTTCCTACTGAGAATATATGAGATCACATAATTTTTCTCAATGCATATATATACTAATGCAGACTTGCAGAGACTATGTGGCTAAGAATATTAAGGCGATCATAAACTATTGCAAAACTGCCTGCACATGTGGTAGAGAAGGAAAATGGCATCGAAAACAAATGACAGAGTATCTTACTGTTAAGATAAATATTCAAATCCATAAGTGTCCAGATAACCTGTTAGTGCCTCATATCCATGCAGAGATGACGAAAAAGCATCAGGGGGCGTTTTGAACCTGGCAAGGCATCACAAACTATCCACCAGCAATCCCCATCAACAGAGCTAAACTTGCCGATCAGCAATCAGAAGAGATGCACAGTATGGAGATTGATCTTTCAGTGATCAATCTTGCCCAAGGGATTTCTTCATCCTCAGGCAATGATGCGTGCTGGCCACGCTCCACTGCACGTGCTGGATCATGAACAATAGGCAGCTAAGGATGAATAGTAGGGAGGGAGGGAAAACCTGGATAGACAAGATGGCAACATCTGTTGCTACTCCATTGTACAGTGGGTGTGGGATGTGCCACGATCGTCGATCTGTTGCAGGCTCCAGGGACATTAAATTAAATATTGTTGAGTGTCGACTCAACTGACAAAAGATCCATAAAGTACCGTTGAAACAAAAACGCTAAAATTTCAAAGCTTTCTCACCTGCAATATTCTCAGTTGTTCTAATCTTAAAAAAAATGAATTCTAAGTAGAGAAATTCGATTATATCAGCATATGCCTTTCTCATAGCATGCCACTTGGCAATGCATTAAATACTAAAGAATGTCTTTTGTGAAAGGATTCTAACTCGTCATAGTTTTTTTTTCTGTTTCGATATATTTTAAAACAAAAGCAAAAGTCAGTTTCAGATCAAGAAGCACAAGGAACTAATTAAACTAAGATTGACAGCAGCAGTGAACACAAATGCATCATATTCTGTAGACTGTGATCAGGGATAATTGGGTTATATTGTGGTACCAGCAGCAGTGACAGAAAAATAAGCAGTGCAGTTTAGTTAAATCTAAGAGAAAATGAAATAGCTATCTTATTCATAGTACCTAATAAAATGTAAGGTGTTCGTGGAAACCTTAATTTGGTTTTCAGAGCATAAGGGATAGTGGGACATCAACCATAGGTACAGAACTGCACTTATTAAAGTCACAATTTGAGACATATGACAATGGGTTCGAAATAGAGTAACAACTTGTATCTGATAAGATATTTTGCACAGGGAAAACAAACAGCTGATGAGTAACTAAATTGTTATCCATCACTGATTAATTATGAATGATTATGCAAGCAACCTTTTTGTTGTTAAGATTCCTTCCAACAACCAACCAACCAATTGTTATCCAAGTATTATTATTAGTGTACTTTTCTCACAAATTGGGCATAGATTAATACACTTAGCAGGAAGCATGAAAATTAAACTGGGGCAACCCAAGGTAAATTGCAAAGGTAATAGTACACCAAGGAAACCTACTAAAACAGTACATGCCGCAGCCATGAATTATATGACAGTTTCATATTTACCAAGATGGCAAGTAGACATCGGCAACAACAAGGCTTTGCCAGCACTGCTGGTCATCCTATGCATTTCCTTGGGAGGGTCCTGTCAAGTTAAGACATCCACGAGGAAGAAGTGTTAATTTGTAAGAAGCTCAAGTGCTGACAACAGTATCTGACACATTGTCCATGTCTCCTTCCCTAAGAGATTTACTCCTAGATTGTGGAGTGCAGAAATAATTTATTGAAAGTCAAAGTAGATGTTTTATCCTAACCTTTCTTCTTCCAACGACAACATGTATTGGTGAGCTCCTTTCCCAGTGCTATGGTCATGGTTATAGAACCGGGAAGGTCCAACAGATACGTCTATGGTACTACTTCTGAGGAGGTCGTTGCCTAAATTAGTAGAAAAGAAACATAGAACATATGCATTACGAAGCTGATGAAATCGAAGCAGCCAGCAAAATAAATGTCAAACTTTGATACCTATAGTACAAATCTCTTTATTTCCTAATTTACTGCAAGCACTTATAGCAAAAATTACTGTACATATGAAAATGATTGAGATGGCAAGAGCCAAAGCTAAAATTAAAACAGGTTTGACAGAAAGTGCAGGGCATTATCTTTTTGAAGGTAATGAGATTAGAAACTGGAAAGTGGAAAAGGGCAGGCATAATACACAACAAAATAGTCTATCAAGTCTGAATGAGGTATACAACAAAACTTGCTTTCTGTCCCATGACTGAATTGCAAGGTACTATCACTTTCCATGAAGTCCTTAAGAATTATCTTGATTACCCTATTAATCATGGCGCCATGTCTGTAAGTTTCGGTCTTCGACATGAGAAGTACTACTGCTACCTTATCTCCAATTGCTGTAAACGAGCCAATCTGGAACAGAAAACAAGTTTTGTTATTGGCACTATAGGGACTTTCATAAAAGAAAACATGGAGGTATGTAATCCAAACCATAAAAAAAATACTGATCATAGTCATTTACGATGAAGGAACCTCGACAAAGCACATAATATAGTTATGTAAACAAAACCATAGAGAATACTAATTGGAAGGGGAGAAAACAGTCTATTTTAGTTTTTTTTTCCTCGAAAACGCAGGAGACAGTCTATTTTAGTAACCCGTGAAAGTACCTGACTACGCCGATCCTTTTTGGGCACAACTCATCGATCCTTTTTGTTGTGCCCTTCAGCACATGTCAGAAGGTACCTGACTACCTGTATAATTTTTTTGTCAATATTTTGTCATACGGAAGATCAGTATAATTATTATTATAGAAAAAAGGAAGGAATATAATGCAAGGTAATATTCCATTTTCAAGCAAATAAGAGTGTGAAATCTTTGAAATGTTTGATGCTATCATTAACAAACAACCAATACATAACGACACTCAGTAAGGGGATATGAATGGATCAATAATTTGCTTGCCTGCACAGCAGCATGTATTCTAGTCTTGCTGATCCATGATACCATAGGTCATATTCCATCCCGAAATACAAAGATGAGCCTGAAAAGGGTGAAACAAAGATGATTACCTGATCAACACCCAGCTTTCAGTTTTCAAACAGAAAAAAGTAGTTAAGTAATTTACAATGGATGCAAAGATGCAAGGTAAAGTAGATAGGATCAACCATGATTGTTGACTTCCTTTGTCTAGAGTGATAGGAATTAGAAACTGAAAGAAGCAAATGGAAACAACATTACATGTATTCAGAATTCCAGAACAATACAAATGTGTAACACAAGCTATGAAGTGCATAGATAATATTGGCCTAGCTACAGCTGTTGTTTTCCTGCTAGACTACAGCCATTGAAACCCTACCACTACTAATGACTAAAACACTAAAAGGAGATGCAACTACTGAATTTAGTGGATTGATGACAAAGCTGTTGTCCAGACTCAGTAGCTGCTTTGTGGCAACCAATCAGAGGAATCTACATGCTGCATCACAGGTAAACTGAGAAAACCAAATTAGTGTTGCTATTAGTGCTTGTCAATAATAAGTTTCTGAATAGTACAAAAGAGTGCTGACTAAATAATTCCCAAATTCACCACACAAAAATCAGACCAATAAAAGGTAGGTAACTGTTGCTGGGAAGGATTCACGGTTCCTGAAATTAGATGACTGTTGCTTCGTTGTTGTTGTGTATTTGAAAAGCATCACCTCACTCCTTTTAAAAACCTAAGAAGACCGGTTCTATTAACAAAAGCAAAGGATAGCAAGATAACTATTTTTACTAAGCAAAAGATCTCCCAATCCATCACCTTTTATTGCACATACTGTAATGCAAACAACATATGAGGAAGAAAAACAGAGGCGACACAGATGCCCATTGTTGCTAGGAATTTAAAACATAGTTTCATAAATCTTTCACTTAGATGAGACTTTAACAGTACTATGTGTTCCTCATAAAACTCAGCACAATTTTATGTTATTAATTCCAAATAAGCAATAGACCAGGGGGGGATCACATTGGTCCGTGTTCTCATTTCAGCAGGAACATTGGCTACCTCCAGGACCATGATGGATACTTTCAAAACACAAACAAGAAGCAAATCATGAGTTTTATCCACCTCCATGTTTATTGAGATTTGTTTTTTAGCAAACTAAAACAATAGAACCACCATGTGTTTCTTAGGCTTCATGAAGATTTAGCGACAATTAGCTTCAGACCAATGGTCTGTAAGAAGCCATTAAAAAAGAAACTGACATGACAAACAACAGTGACCAGCTATCCATAACTGATTCTTTTTTTATGAAAAGAATGAAATGTCCTAGCTAGTAGAACAACGAGAAACAAACAGAATAGGTTCCATACACTCATGGTTAGATACCTGCCTGCAATTGAAGATCAGACAAACACTAAGGACCGCAGCTAGATAACAATTCTTATTATAAAAGAAATTGACATGGCTTGAAGGTACAAAGAGGTGGTTTAATATTCATACGGACACCAAGCTGTCAAGTGCCAACTTTCCTCTTTTTAGAATGATGTGTTGCTCTGTTAGCGTCTTATATTATCAAGGAGACTGTAAGTTCTTACAGGAAAAAGGCTAAGCTCTTACATAAAAAGGCTAAGAAACCTGACACACCCAAGACCCAGGAGATAATATGATAGAACTCTATGGTTGGTTTCCTCACAGCAATCTGTTGCATCCATAGACAGAAAATGTTATATTAGCACTAACCTTGCATGCGGCATCTTGTAAAGGGCCAATGTGCGTCAGCATTGTAGAAAAATTTACTTCACTGGTAAAAGCAAATTAGATATGGAAGTTACTGCACAATATTTGTTAAAAATGAGCTAAATATTTCAGAATCTTGGCCATTTTGAGGGTGATAATTCCGAAATAGAGTGCATTGCAGTAGCGACATGCTGACATCTAACCAACCTGCAGCGGTTCTTCACAGCTTTGCAGTAGCGACATGCTGACATCTAACCAACCTGCAGCGGTTCTTCACAGCTTTAGTTCCTGGAGTATTGAACCCATACCCATAGCTCAGTAAAAGGAAGAATTGCTTACTGAAGGTTCAATGAAAGAGCAAAAAGAAATCTTTATCAATATCATGTAAGAATCTGAAGACAAAAGAATCTGAACATCCCTTCTCTCTATTGTAGCGCCCCTGCAATGTTTGCCACCACGTGTCCTCTATCTTTGCTTGGACTGGAATGGCAAGACAAAGCAAAATCTTTTCAGCACGATGGTCCTCCCATTCATCCCTTCATCACAAAGCCTGCTTATCAAAATGAAATGAACTCAAAAAACAATGAACAAAATAATAAATGCCCATCTTCTGAAGTGGTCACTTCAGAGGAGACGGCAGGGAGAGGGAGGGGCAGGAGAGCGGAGAGACCAGGGAAGCCAAGGCTATTTCTTTATTAGATTAGATTGGTTACAATGCCCCCTATATATATTTAAGGTCTCAAATGGACATGTATCTCATCAAGTAGAGAGAGAGAGAGGGAGTCCTTATAGATTTGGACTCCTCAGATCCCATCTAATCTTAGATCCTATTTCTATTCTTCCTATTTCTTTCCATTATTCTATATTCTCTGAGTTTGGGAGTTAACGGCGTGGCTGGAGGCCGCCCCTCATCTGGTCGCGCCACCTTGATGGCGCCGTTGGCCAGGGCATGGCCAGCCTGCCCCCTTCAGGCCCACACTTGCACTCCTTGACAGTCACGTTCAGCTCCGGTGTTAAGTGACGCGCTTTTCACTAATGTTCGGCACCTTCTGTCCCTCTATCCCTCGGCAGGTGGAGCAAAGGGCGTCAAATCTTTTCATCGTGCTTGTCCTTCCATTCATCCTTTCATCGCAGCCCCCTCAGGCCCGCACTTGCACTCCTTGACAGTCACGTTCAGCTCGGGTGTTAAGTGATGCGCTTTCACTAATGTTTGGCACCTTCTGTCCTCTATCCTCGGCAGGTGGAGCAAAGGGAGTCAAATCTTTTCATCGTGCTTGTCCTTCCATTCATCCTTTCATCGCAAAGCCTGTCTATCACAAATAACAAAGAAATGAGTTAAAAACATACTAGAATAACTAACAAATTTCTATCCACTAAAGTGCTCCACATTGCACTTATGTAATCAAATCAAGTTGTCAAATATATATGAAGTACATTTCCCAGGTCATGTAACAACAAAAAGCATTTACATGCTGTAAAATCAAGAAATGGTCAAATACAGTGAGGTAGATAGAGAAACTATCATGATGCATCCAGTCAATGATTGTACTAACAAAAGAATTTAAGGAAGCAACGCATCCTAGTAATCTCATAGATTTTTAAAAAATAGAAGAACTGTAAACAGAACTATCCACATTTGTTAAGATTGCTAACTGGAAGATAGCTACAATAGTTCAACATTAACATATTTGTGCTTATGTCGATGTCCAAATGAAAGATCCACGCTAACTCATTTTTGTTTCAAGACAAACATAACATAGGGTTGAGAGTGGAAAGTGTTATATATTAGAACCCATACTAAGCATGCTGTGGTCTGACTAAATCTAAGGTCTGAAAAATGTATAGCTTTTATAGTCTACTAGAAAACTTAACAGTGTATACTGAAACCCTTGATGAACTGTGAGGCAAGAGAAAGCAAAAAAATTTCAGCACCCTGGTACTTCCCATTGATCCATCTATTATCACAAAGTTTGTTTATCACAAATGACACAAAGTGCACAAATTGTTATACAAGAGAACCGATAGTGAACATGCCATGGACCGACTAAATCTGAGGTCTGAAAAATGTATAAATTTATGATTCAAGTAGAAAACTTACAGTATATGCAGACACCCTTGATGGACTCCGAGCAAGAGAAAGCATAACCTTTTCAGCAAGTGACGGCATAGTATCTGTTCAAAAACTTAATATTTCAGACACTTATATGCACAATTAAGCAATACGACAATTAAAGATACTGAATCAAAGGTAAGGCCGGGAAGGGGAGACTTTGCAGTACATGTACCTTGAGCAAGAGCAGAAACACCTGTAAGTAGCTAAGTAAACAGTTTTTTTTTTTTGTTGTTTTTTCTTCTCTTTTTATTTTTTATTTTTCTTCTTTTTTTTTGCACAGAAGTAAACAGAGGTTGAGCATAGACTTAGTAGCTAAACCAGAAACACACATGGAGCATCTTCCAATTCCTAGTGGTGCCTAAACAGCAATGAAAATCTGCACCTAATCATATGGGCCACAGATAACTATGTATGGAACCTAAAATCTAAAAAATTTCTTGTTTCAAAACTTAATATTTCAGATTCCAGACACTTATAGCTGCATAACAAAGCAATAAGACAATAAAGAGGGCCCGGGATGTGGAGGGCATGTACCTTGAGCAAGGAGAGCAACGACACCTGTGTAGATATGCAACTAAAACAGAGTCTATCTTGAAGAATGGATCAGGGAACTCACCTGGGGCCAGCAAGCATGAAAACACATACCAGACGCAGGGACCAAACACTTAGCACATGTCCATCTCCGGAGGTGGAGGTGGGAGCAGCAGAACCACAGCCGTTGCCGGCTGCTGCTTGTTCTTCAGAGCGTACACCCCAAACACGGGCATGTTGTAGCAGATCCAATAGCACCAGTGGAGCACAGTAAGAGCCACGAGGAGGTTGAACAAGACGCGGAAGCAGACGGTCACCTCAGGATTGGGATCGGGCATGTTGAAGCAGATCCACTGGCACCACTGGAACACGTAGAGGAAGCGGAGCCCAATGTGGGCCCCGACGACAGCCATGCCGCGGGCGCGGTTCTTGCAACAGCCGAACGCCCGGGACACGGCGGCGTACGGAAAGAGCAGCCGCATCTTCTTCAGCAGCGGCGAGGGACGCTTCCGATCCGCCGCCGGAAAGAGCGGCCTCATCCTCTTCAGCAGCGGCGAGGGACGCTTCCGATCCGCCGCCGGAAAGAGCAGGCTCATCCTCTTCAGCAGCGGCGAGGGACGCTTCCGATCCGCCGCCGGAGGAGGCGGCGGGCTCGGCGTCGCAACAGGATGCGAAGGGACGATGACGACTCGAAGGAAGCGGGGGTCGGGCGAGGAAGGAGGAGCAGCTGCGGACGACATCGGCGACGGCATGGAAGCAGGATCGAAAGGCGGCGACGACTCGAGGGGAGCGGGGAACCGAGGACGCCGGAATCGGTTCGAGGAACCGGGGTCGAGATCGCGAAGGAAGCGCGTGCGCGGAGCTGTGGTCGGGAGGGAGATCGAGATCGCGGGAATCGAAAGCTCTGGGAGGCGCGGGGAGGCGGCGGCGCCGACGCTCGCGGGTTTTATCGCCCGGGAAGATAGGTCGGTTATGCGCTAGCTGGAAGAAGAGGAAGAGTCGGAATCGGCAACCTCAGCCTCCCGCCACGGCTCCGGCGGCGGGGTTTAGCCACGGCCCACGGAGGAGGGGTTTTTCCATTTATACCGTCTTTACCCCTATTAAGCCTTTTTATTGATTGACAAAAATAAATAAAATAGGGTTTTTCCATTAGTACCGTCGTTACCCTTGAGACCATCTGCACTCGCGTACGCGACGCGTCCCTGGAGGAAGCTTTTACCGGAAAAATGCTGCTGCAGCGGGGTGCTGGAAGACCACGGTAAACAAGAGAGAGAAGAGGCACCCCCGGCGAATGTGGCACAAAGATAGCGGAACTCCCGTACATTGCACGTGGGACCACGGTAAACAAGAGAGAGAAGAGGCACCCCGGCGGCGAATGTGGCACACAAAGATAGCGGAACTCCGATGCAAAGGCACGTGGGACCAAAGCAAAGATGCGCGGGGAGGCCAGGAGCGGGAGAGAGAAAATGTGCCGATGGCGGGCCCCATGGTTTCAATCACCTAAAAATGTTACAACTCACAAATCACAAAACCAAATTAAATTCGATTACACCACTAAATTACGTTTCAATAAATCCTTCAAAACGAGATGTCACATGGATATATTTAGATAAAATTATAAATAGGTCCCACCTGATGACTAGGGACCGGATAGAGGGAGAATTTAAAGAAAGAAGAGTGCGGGAGAGAATGTCTTTGTAAAAGAGAGAATCTTGATGACTAGGATGTATAGAGGAAGTAAATAGAGAAACATGAGTGCGGATGGTCCGAGTCTTTGACCAAGAAAATTGATTGTTGTATTGGTGTAAGCTTGACACCAAAAATAAATCTTTGCGTGACGATTCAAACTCCAAAATATATCTAAGTTTGGGACTTACGTCGAAGAAACTTTGGTTCCTTGACCGTCGTTGGAGAGTGGGGCCAACTTCGGTGGGTCGAACCCCTTTTCGGTGTTTGGATGGGGAGCCGAGGGGACGGAGCCAACCTAGGGTGGAATATTCAGGGGTAGATGTGGGTTGGCTCTGGTCCGTCAAAATCGGGACGGCGGAGTCGCCCGCCGGGTCGAGCACGCACGCACGAGTGGAGTCACCCCTCTCACATCCACTCCTCTCACCCACCGCCGGGCTACATCCATCGGTCTCGCCCGACCGCCGGCCCCGCCCGCGGCCTTGCCGCCCGCCTGCCTCCTCGGCCTTCCGCCCGAGGGATCGGAGCCCGCCTCGCCGGCCTCAAGTAGCGCACGGAGAGGGCCTCGGGTCATGGATGCTCGTTGCCCTCCCACACTAACCCTGCTCGGGCTCTCCGCATCATCTTTCTTGCCCTAGCTTGACGCTAGCTCGCACCGCCACCTTGATTGGGCCCCTACATTGTCGCGTGCCCCACCACCTAGCTCGCCTCGCCCATACGCCATGACACCCATTTCCTCTATGTACCGGGCCATGGTCTCACCCATCCCCGCTCGCCACACACGTAGCTATAGAGCACCACAAACCGACCCCTCGCCCCTCGTATACTGGTGCGCGACCCGCCGCCCGCTTTGATCCTTGCCCATGTCCGCCCCCCCTCGGACGCCCCCATTGCCTAGTCCCGACCATCCCCCGCTACTACCGCCATGGTCACATGTGGGAAGAAGATGAAGTCATGTTTTTCAATGTTGGTCCTTGATTATGTTTTCATCATTATATATGAGTCTATTTCAAAGCTAGAGCTCTACCAAACGGTCTTTTGGGAGCTCACATCCACCATAGAGGTGCTTGAGTGGTCGCTCTAAAGCTAGGAGTCCGGGGATTGAGTGCTATGGGAGGCGGGGGAGGAGGCGTTGCCAATTCGCTAGGGTTTTATTTCCTGGAGAGATAAGTAGCGTAGTCGATTTTGCCAAATTTTGGTGTGGCATATCCCTCACGCGCCAGCCTTGTTTTGTGAAGAAGAGGAGTCGGAATCGGGCCGTCAACCTTTTCCATTATACCATCTTTAGCCCTAGCCCTTTTTACTATTATATTAAATATATTATTAAGAGCATCTTGAAGAGTACTCTATATTTTGTTCCTCAAAACATGTTATTTGCCAACTCGCAAATAAGTATGGGGAGGAAAAAGAGGTCATCTCCAAGAGTATCCCACATTTGACTTTCTAAAATATAGAAGACAATTTTTACCTCAGAATCCTATACAATTTCTAAAATATTATAACAACTTTTATATATTTTTCTCAAGTATATTTGCATCAGGATCCATTTTTCTACTGTCTATTTTTTCCAAATGCTCCACCTTTAGAAGACGTCACGTGAAAGAGTGATGCGCGCGAGAAAGGTTGCACGCATTTTTACACATGATGCCGCCCTGTTTACCAATTGCTAAAAAGGTGGGAAGGGACATGGGGACGATATTTTTGTTTCCCCCAAAAAAACATGTATGGCAAAAAAAAAAAAAAAGGGTACTCTTAACAAAAATAAATAAAATAGGCTCTTTCATTATTGCCGTCTTTACCCCTTGACCTTTGATGACAAAAAATACAAGTAGCAAACCTCAAAATAAATAGGTGTAGTAGTGTAAGCTTCACCCAAAAACTAAAAATATTTTGTGTATACGGATTCAAACCTATTCCCTCCGTCCCAAGAAAACATGCAATTCTAATATAGTGTCATGTTTTAGCATTTTTCATAGAATACTAACCACGTAAAAACCAGGTATATCATCAGATTTGGTGGATTTGATAGATCAATGGTCAAAGATTCCAAGTTTTAGTTCTGGCACTCAATAGTATCTTGTAGGCAGGGTGACGATGGGGGCGATGACAAAGTTCTGTTCCATCTGGTATCTGAATATGACCTCTGTCTATCATATCATCTTTTTCGTCTTTGGCAATGGATACTTAAACGGCTAGGAGAGATTGTTTGTTTGGACGTAATAATGATGTAAATCTAGCAAGGTAAGATTGTTTTAGGGGAATAGGGGTCCATGCTGTCTGATTGTCGCACGAAGAAGAAATAAACGAAATGGAATCTAACACTGCGGCCGTTGAAAGACTGTTAGTAGCCGTGCATGCATAGCCAATTGACCTATATTCACCTCCCCAACAACCCAATACTAGTACACGAAGCAAGCAGCTGTCTTCTCTAGAGAACGATATCTGACAAAACAAAAAAAAGACTTGAGAACTGTACACTGTACTGTAGGGTGGTTAAAGTCCATTCACTAGGGAACAATTACGATTATTAGCCACTAAATACAAAGTGTAGAAGCCACTCGTGTGTACCAGTGTACGTAAGTACCCTAGCAAGATAGAGAAATCTTGTTTGTCATCACACGAACGGTCACCTAAAATATGCACATCTCTAGTGGATGAAAAAGTAATAAAGTTTCAACCATTTGAAGATTATATATACTCGAACATTTGTCAAACAAAGGATCCGTAATCGTCGTTCTATAATATTCATATAACTACCCACTGGATTACTAGTAGTAGGTTATGCTTGGATGCCCATATATTCACCTCAATTCATATGTGTTGTGTTGAAGTGGTTTGGTATATAGAATTTAGTTTAAACGAGCGTCAACATTGTGAAGAAGGTGTAGCGACTCGAAAGTGCTTTCCCCGGTCTTGGTGTGGTTCGTGGCATCATCGGGGAACTTGTGTCGAGGTGAAACGACTTCCTGAAGGACCCGTGGCCGCTCGATGCAAGAGGGAACCGTAAGTGCAATCAAGCTCTAAGTGGGTTTTGGCGTTGATGACCACCGAATTAGGGGACTAATGAGATTTACGAAGATGACATGACATGCGGGAGTAAAATATGGAGTTGGTGAACAGTCCAAAGGTACCAAATAAGCTAGATGATGGTGTTTCCTGATCAAGGCATTTAAATCATTTTATATTTTGAATCTTGAGTTTAGGAAATGCCGCACTATTAAGAGGGATCATAGGATTCTCGGCATCCGTGGACCAAGTGCTCTAAACATCAAATCCGCACACCACACACAACTCCAGCCCCACCACCAAAGAAATCACCGTGTTTCACACTTCTCGCCAGTCAGTCGGCGCGGGCAAGCAGGTCACAAGAATGGTGCGGCAGCAAGCCGCGCCCTTACGCTGCAAGCAGCGTGTCAAGGCGGGCAAAGGCCACATCTTAATCGCACCGTTGGGTCCGTGGGGGTATAAATACCCATTCTACCCCTCCCCAACGGTCACCGCTCACTTTCTTCTTCCTCCCGACCAGAACAGCCCGTGAGACCATCTTTTTGCTCTCTCTCACCTCCATTGAAGCACCTTTGAGCTCCCCACTCAATCTCTCACTTCCCACCTGGGATTCTTGAGGGAAACAAACCGCAAACTTCGATTGGAGACCGGATCTACGACTTCCCCACTCAAAAGAGCATTTGGTTCACGCTTTGGCCGGAACCCTAGGGTTCTTTTACTCTTGAGCTTGCTCCTAGACGGCTAGGGCGTCGCCCTTGAGCTTGCCCCCCCTTCGTGGTGGCAGCCTTGGGAGGTTTGTAACCTCGATCTACAAAGAATAATTATTACCCCACATCTCTAGGGTTAACTCCCTAGACTTGTGAACGAGGGAAAAAGCAAGCCGGTGGGCAAGCTAAGCCTTGTGTGGCAACCTCAACAACGTGGACGTAGCCCAAATTTGGTGGCGCGGTGAACCACGGGTTAAATCCTTGTGTCACCTTGTCCCTTTACTTTTGTTGCATATTTGTCTTGTGAGAAAGGGCTTCACCCGATCTACTTTGTGACAAGGTTTCGCCCAGATATAGCTTGTGTTCTCAGGAGATACTTGTGTGCGTGAACCTAGGAGAATCATCTTCAAGCAAGTGCAAGCTCCTGTTCCCACCTCGAGGTCACCTCTCGTGAAGTGACCCGCGGCAAGCAGCCGCCCATAGACGCGGCAAAGGCCGCGCCCACCACTTTCAGAGAGAAGTTCCTTTTCGGTTTACGTCTCTCTCTCGCCGCCTTTATAGCGCGGCAAGTGCCGCTCCTACTACATGGGCAAAGGCCGCGCCCGTAGTGTAATCGACAAAGGTGCTTAAGTTTTAACAGTCGATTATCGTGGGTTAAGCCTATTCACCCCCCTCTAGGCTTCCATCGGATCCTACAAGTGGTATCGAGCTAGGATACTTGTGATACGCTTCACCGCTGAAGTATGGAGGCACCGAGGGATCGAACAAAGGAGGCAAGTCCACCGCCGCCGAGGAGCTAGAGCCTAGCAGCAGCCGAAGCTTTTCTCTTGTACGCCAGCGAGCACCATCAAGGGTGACGCTACCGATCCCGAGAGAAAGGCCGCTAGACAAGCACGGCGAAATGCAAAAAGACAAGAGCGAGAAAGGAAGAAGCTAGAAGAGCAAGCTAGCTTGAAGCTCGCCGAGAAGCTCCAAAGAAAAGAGCAAAGAAAGATGATTCGTGGAGGCAAGGGCTGCTAGAAGGGCAGCTAGGGAAAAGCAAAGACAAGAAGAAGAAGCGAGTCAAGTGAGCTATCAAGTAGTTCAAGATGGAGATGACGATGTCTCCTACAACAAGAAGAAGAAGAAGGAAAGCAAGAAGGAGGAGGGCAGCGTCAACAACAACAAGTTTGCCGCCATCTCTTTCAATTACTCTTCTTATTTGACTAACCGCGACAAGAAGTCATACATCAATGTTCCCGTGGGGAAGTTGCCCAAATTTGATGGGACCAACTATGCCAAATGGAAACACTTGATGAGGGCTTACCTTGAAGCACTTCACCCCGGTCTTTGGGAAGTTGTGTGTAGTGGATTTCAACCACCGTGAAACCAAAAGGCGCCAACAAATGAAGAGCTAGCCGCGCCCACATCAATGGTCAAGCTACAAGCATACTTCTAAGTGCTCTAGAAGGAAATGAGTACAATAGGGTGATGAATGTCAACATTGCAAAGAAGATTTGGGACACCTTGGTGCTTGCACATGAAGGTGTTGACAAAGTGAGAAAAGCAAAGATTGACATGTTGAAGGCAAAGCTCAATCGGTTTGTGATCATTGATGGTGAGGGTGCACAAGAAATGTTTGATAGGTTGATGGTCCTAGTTGGCAAGATTAGAGGATTTGGAGATGAGGATCTTGATGACCACACGGTTGTCAAGGTTATGCTAGAGGCCTACACACCTAGGAATCCCACCGTGGTAACCTTGATTAGAGACAAGAAGAAGTTTGAGCACTTTACACCCAATGATGTGCTTGGAAGGTTGATCACTCATGATATGCAAATGGAAGAAGCAAATGAGAGAAAGAAGCTTGGTGAGTTGCAAGCCAAGCTTGAGGGCATCAAGATCAAGGATGTTGCTCTAAAGGCATCCAAGACAAGCAAGTCATGCTCATCACACAAGACAAAAGGCAGCAAGCAAGCATCCATAAGTCAAGACAAGGAAGTGAAGAAGATGCAAGAAAATATTGATGAAATCTCTTCCTCAAGTGATGATGAAGATGATGGGGCTGATTACGAGAAGATTGATGATATGGCCCTATTCATGAAGAAGTATGGGAAGGGGATGAAGGCAAATGGCTACAAAATGGTGCAAACGAAGATTCCCAAACAAGAAAAAGAGAACTTGCTTCAATTGTGGCAAAGACCGAATACTTTGTTGCCGATTGTCCACATGAGAACAAGAACAACAAATACAAGAAGGACAATGGCAAAGATAAGAAGCAAGACTACAAGAGAAGGGGAAGGAACATGGGTGAAGCTCACATCGGTCATGAGTGGGACTCAACCAAAGAGACAAGTGAAGAGGAGATTCACATTGCAACATTTGCCATGCAAGAAACCTCTACACCCAAGCTCTTCAACAACATGTCCGATGATGAGGATGAGGACCTTGACTCCACTCATGTTTGTCTCATGGCCAAGCATGAGAAGGTAAAAACTAAATCCAAACCCTCTCCCTCTTTAGTGATGAATCTAGTGATCTTAGTGAAAGCTCTAGTGAAGATGAATCTAGTGATGATGAAGAATATGTTAGACTCACCAAGAACCTAGATCCCAAAACTAGAAGCTTTCTTGCTCAACTAATGGCGGATTTAGAAAGTACCCAAGCGGAGTTGGCAACTAGAGATAGTCAATTGGATAGACTTGAAAAACTCTATGTTGACAACAAGGATGCTCTTGTAGCTGAGAGGAGTGAGGTGGTCGCCTTGCAAAAGAGCCTAGCTAATGAGCAAGGAGACCATGCTCTCACAAAGAAAGCTATGGTTGCCCTAAATGGGAAGTATTGTGACTTGCAAAACAAGCACAAAGAGCTTGAAGCTCAATATAGCCTTCTTTGGGAGAGCAACTCACATCTCTCAACCACAAAGGATACTTCTACCCCTCCACTAGTCAAGGTTGTGGTAAATGCTATAATGTTGATATGAATGTTTATACCACTAACCTTGCCAACATGAAAGCAATGGAGAAAGAGATCACTAGGCTCACGGCTATGGTGAGAAAAGAAGGTGAAAATAGCAAAGCAACAAAGTGAGCAACAAGGTTGTGGCTCCAAAGAAGCCCAACTACATTGATGGGAGAAATCCAAGAATCAAGGATGGACTTGGACACAAGCATGGAAACAAAACCAATGGTCGAAAAGATGATCAATGGTGTTGAATGTGTCAAATTCTTGAGCAAAGGCACAAGAGGTACAGAGAGACCGCACGTGCAGCGCCGACACAAGCCAAACCGAAGCTGCACCGACGCCACACGCGGCAAAGGTGTCGCTGGGGACTCCGCGGCAAAGTGCAGCGCCCCCAAGAAAAGGGAAGGTCACCTACACCGCCGCTACCGTAATAGACCCAAGAAGATGGTCCAAAAGCCCGTGAAGAAGGTCCGTAAGTCGAAAAAATCTTGTCCGGCTATTCCTAAGGGCCACTCCTATCAATGGAAGGCTAAAGCAAGCAAGTTGAACTCCAATCCTTGCTTTGAAGTGAAGGCAAACAAAGAAGGGGGGAGGTGTTTGCAAAGTACTTGGGCAAAGGAAAAGAAGCTTTATAGCAACACCTCTATATGGGTTCCCAAAGTTCTTGTGACAAAGGTAAAAGGTCCCAAGAATATTGGGGACCTAAACTTGTGAACTAAACTTGCTTTTGCAGTGCATACCCTCCTGGGTCAAGTTGGGTGTTTGACAAATGGGTCGCACAAATCATATGACCGGAGAAAGGAGTATGTTCTCATCATATTCCCAAACCAATGACGATAGGAACAACATAAGGTTTGGAAATGATGATGTGAGAAGTGTGATCGGTCTTGGTAACGCTTGCTATCACAACCGAGCATAATATTTCAGATGTATTGCATGTTGATTCGCTTGGGATACAACTTGTTGTCGGCCTCACAATTGTGTGAGAAAGGCTACAATTGTCTCTTTACGGATGTTGGTGTGGAAGTCTTTCGCAGAAGGATTCCTCTCGTTGTCTTTACAGAAAACTCAAGAATAAGCTTTACTTAGTTGATTTCAACAAAAGTGAGGCTAAGCTTGATACCGCCTAATGGCAAAATCTAGCATGGGCTGGTTATGGCATCGCCGTCTAGCACATGTTGGCATGAGGAACTTGGCCAAACCGCAGAAAGACAACCACATCATTGGACTAACAAACATTGACTTTGACAAAGACAGATATGTGGACCGTGCTGCCGAAAAAGCAAGTAGGTGCACCTCACCCACCAAAGAGCTTGATGACCACTACTCAACCCTTGGAGTTGATACACATGGATCTCTTTGGACCGGTGGCCTACCTTAGCATCGGGGTAACAAATATGGACTTGTTATTGTTGATGATTATTCCCGCTTCACTTGGGTTTTCTTTGTCTTTGATAAGTGCCGTACAAGAGAAGGTGAAGACATTCATCAAGAGGGCACAAAGAGAATTTGATCTACCCGTCAAGAGAATAAGAAGTGACAATGGGACCGAATTCAAGAACACCCAAGTAGAAGAGTATCTTGATGAAGAGGGCATCAAGCATGAATTCTCACCGCATATACCCCTCAACAAAATGGTGTAGTAGAGAGGAAGAACCGTACACTCATAGAGATGGCAAGGACAATGCTTGATGAGTACAAGACTTCGACATCTTTTGGTGCGGCTATCAACACCGCTTGTCATGCCATCAACCGCCTCTATCTACACAAGAAACTCAAGAAGACTTCATATGAACTCTTAACCGTAACAAGCCAAAGGTGTCATACTTTAGGTGTTTGGGTGCAAGTGTTTCATTTTGAACAAAAGGCCCCGAACCTCTAAGTTTGCACCTAAAGTTGATGAAGGTTTTCTTCTTGGTTACGGATCAAATGAGCATGCCTATCGTGTTTTCAATCAAACCTTGGGTAGGGTTGAAATCACTATAGATGTGACATTTGATGAATCTAACGGCTCTCAAGTAGAGCAAGTTGATCAAAGTGTTGTAGGAAAGGAGGATCCACCTTGTGAGGCAATCAAGCAACTAGCTATTGGTGACATAAGGCCTCAAGAAGATCAAGCAAATGAAGAGGAGGATCCACCAGCTTGTTGCCGCACAAGATTCCGCCGACGCACTCAAAGACCAAGTGCAAAGACACACCGGCCGGAGTGCCAAATAGCAAGAAGCAAAAGAGACAAACGCTACGGCGCTGCCGCGCCACCTACCTCGGCAAAGAATCGATCCACCTACATCACCCATTCAACCACTTGATCTTGCACCAATACTTGAAGCTAATGATGAATATGATGAAGATCAAGAAGAACAAGTCAAGGCGTTGATCACCCACGACTACGATTAAACGGTTCAACGGGATCATCCCGCTGACAACATCCTTGGGAGTCTTCGAAAGGGAGTGACCACTGATCTCATTTAGCCGCTTTACGCCAACATTTCTCGCTTGTTTCTTCTTTGGAACCGCAGAAAAGTAGATGATGCTCTCAAGGATCCGGATTGGGTGTTGGCCATGCAAGAAGAGCTCAACAACTTCAAGAGAAATGAAGTTTGGGAGTTGGTGGAAAGACCCAAGACTAACATCATTGGTACCAAGTGGGTCTTCCGCAACAAGCAAGATGAAGATGGGTTGGTGACAAGAAACAAGGCAAGATTGGTGGCTCAAGGCTTCACTCAAGTAGAGGGCTTGGACTTTGATGAAACCTATGCACCGTGGCAAGACTAGAAGCAATTCGCATTCTTCTAGCCTTCGCTGCCCATCATGACTTCAAGCCGTACCAAATGGATGTCAAAAGTGCATTCCTCAATGGTCCACTACAAGAGGAAGTATATGTTGAGCAACCACCCGGTTTTGAAGACCCCAAGTTTCCCAACCACGCGCCTACAAGCTCCATAAGGCGCCTATGGGCTTAAGCAAGCACCTAGAGCATGGTATGAATGCCTTAAGGAATTCTTGCTCAAACAAGGCTTTGAGATAGGCAAAGCCGACCCTACTCTCTTCACTCACAAAGTTAGCAATGATTTATTTGTATGCCAAATATATGTCGATGACATAATATTTGGTAGTACTAACAATGTGTATGTTGAGCAATTTAGTAGGACAATGACCAAGAGATTTGAGATGTCCATGATGGGTGAGTCAAGTACTTCCTCGGGTTTCAAGTCAAGCAAATGGAGGAAGGGACATTCATTAGCCAAACAAAGTACACCCACGATATGCTAAAGAAGTTTGACATGGTGAAGGCCAAGCCTATCAAAACACCAATGCCAAGCAATGGACATCTTGATCTTGATGAGGAGGGTTCAGCCGTGGACATGAAGGTATATCGCCCATGATTGATCCCTACTTTACCTTTGTGCATCTAGGCCGACACATAATGCTTAGTGTGTGTATGTGTGCTCGTTTTCAAGCTAATCCAAAGGAATGTCACTATGTGGTCAAGTTAAGAGAATCTTGAGATACTTAGTACACACTCCTAACCTTGGCTTGTGGTATCCCAAGGGTTCCAAGTTCAATCTACTTGGCTATTCGATTCCTCGACTATGCCGGTTGCAAAGTAGATAGAAAAAGCACTTCGGGACATGTCAATTCCTTGGACGGTCCTTAGTGTCTTGGAGCTCTAAGAAGCAAAATTGTGTAGCCCTTTCCACCGCCGAGGCCGAGTATGTTGCAAAATGCGGCGCATGTTGTGCTCAACTACTTTGGATGAAGCAAACCTTAAAAGATTACGGATGTCATTTCACAAAGATACCTCTTCTTTGTGACAACGAGAGTGCCATCAAACTCGCAAAAAATAACCCGGTAGCACACTCTAGAACAAAACACATAGACATCCGTCATCACTTCTTGAGAGACCACGAACTCAAAGGAGATATCGCAATTCGCCATGTGAGCACCGAAAAGCAACTAGCCGATATCTTCACCAAGCCTCTCGATGAGTCAAGGTTTTGTGCTTTGCGTAGTGAGCTAAACATTCTCGATTCTCGTAACTTGATTTGAATTCCAAAGACACATGCAACTGCTTGAGACACTAGATCGACATAGGAAAAGTTTGTGAAATCTTTCATATTGTGTTTCAAATGTTTTCAAATTCTAATCCGAAATTCAATGCCATAGTTCTCAGATTGATGATCTGTCCCCGCAATGAATTTTGGTGTCTCTCGTGGATCAAATTTGAGGAGAAATAAGTCAAAAGTGGCAATATATAAGCAGACAAGAGTCGGTGCGGCAATGCCGCAGGTCCTCGCGGGCAAGGCAACAGCCGCACGCAAGACGCCGCGTCCTAGCGCCAGCGGCAAAGCAAAGCCGCCTAGGGTTGCCCGACCGCCTCTGTCCGAACCGCTTTTGGGCCAAATCTTTCTTCTTTCCTTTTCTACCCCCGCCCAACCGGTTTCTCCTCTCCTCCGCCCGACTTCCTCCCCACGCGCCCACTTCTTCTTTCGAAGGCGTGAGGAAGAGCGCCGCCGCCCGCCCGCCGCGCCCTGCCGCCGCCTCGGGCCGGCCGCCAAGCCCCAAGTGCCGTGCGCCGCCGCCGCCGCCATCTTCCTCGCCCCTCGCCGCCCCCCGCTCCCTCTCCTCCGAGCGCCTTCTTTCTTTCCTCTCCAATCAACGAGGTAACCTAACCCTAGCCTCAAAGTTCTTGCCCGATCTATGCAATGTGTGGAAATTTTTCATGGATATGTGTTGATTAATGATGTATGAACTCTAGGAGAGTGGTTTGGTTGAATGGAATTGATGGATTTCGTGCTTTGATTACTTGGACGATTTAGGGGAGGGCACGGCACGGCCGTCCCTAAATAGAACTTTTGACAGCTTCTTAACCGATTCAATCAAGAATATCCTCAAATCATCCACTTAAACAAAGTGGGAAATTCATTAAATCCATATATCAAAGAAGTTTTCACTTTAGTTCATACTAAATGTCAATCCATGGTATTTCTCACACCTTTCGAATTTGTATCCGAAATTGGGATAGTTAAGTGACTTGAGCTAAATAGATGCATTAGAAAGTTTATTAAAATGAATTTAGATGATATTTGAGCAAGGGGGAGCAAAGAAGCAGCACAGGCATGACACGGCAAAGGTCGCCGCATGCGCGGCAGCTGCCGTGCCTCCTCGCGCGGCACCGCCGCGGAGCCTGTGTTCTCGATCCCGACAGCCTTGCTCAAAATCATCAAAATTCATTTTTCTAACCTTTCCACCGCATAGATTTGGTCATTCCACTTCCTATTCTTGACAGCTTCGATCAAACTCTAAATCTTACATAGATGGACCTTGGAGGTGATCCCCATGGCAAGAGAAAGATGAGGGTCAAAGTTGTGGGAGAAGAGAGGCGAGGGAGAAAGTACTGAACAGTAAGGTGGCAAAGAAGAGGGGAACAAACCGAAAGCTCACCGAGGAGCAAAGAAGAAGCCAGATGGGTACACCATTGTACCCAAGGTGAACAAGGCACCCGCATCACCCCTTAGTGTTTGATAACAACACTACATGCAAAGCAGTTGAGGGTGTGTTTGAGATGACAGCCCCTGCCAATGATCCTCCTATCCCAAAGTGAGCTACTTCAAGAAGCAAAGAGAAGTAGCAGATGCTAGAGCTTACAATGTCTATGCATGAGCGCATTGAGGGGATTGATGAGAGGTTTTGGGCAGCATTTCACTCCAATTTCTATTCCCGACGCTTCTCCTCCACTCCACCAAGAGCAAGATCACAACCATGCATTATATTGATTTTGAGAGGATGAGAGATAGAGAGGAGGATGCATTTGATGAGGCCATAGAAGCATGTGAGAAGTTTGAGCCGACAGACATCATGTCATTCCCATGATGATTGGAATGAAGAGATCCTTAGTCGGTTTCATGCCACCTACTACCGACAGCCTTCTCGATACTATCCACTCGGATGACCGACAGAGGCACTACAGAGTGGACTTTGTCACATTCTCGCCGATACTTGGCTTTGGGGCTGATCACGGGAGTACACCGCATACATGAGATAGACCCTATTGAAGCCAAGGCCATCAGAATTGCCGGGTCGATCGTGGATTGCTTGGCAAGAGGAAGGGGTTGAAGGACTTCTTCTATGTGATGAACAACCTCTCGCAGTGTGTACCATTGATCCCAAGGATGGGGCAGCCTCCCGATGTGAATGGCTATGCTAGGAATGTGCTTGCTCATTTCAGAATGATGAAACTTTCAATGTTGGAAAGTTCATTTGGAGACAAATTAGCAAATGCCTTGGACGATGCTAGGAGGAATCGCCATATGCTCCCTACATCATGTTCATGATTGAGAGGGTTTCGGGAACATCTATCCCAAGGATTGCTTCCACACGGCCTACAACATAGAGAAGACCCATGGCTTGGATGGTGGGAAGACTAGTGGCGAGCAAGACCCTCGCCAGAGGCACCTCACCGGCAGAGAGGACTTGGAGGAGCCCTCTAGCTCTAGGCCCGTGAGGCACAGTGAAGTCCAATCCAAGATGAGGAAGTGGATCAAGGCTATCTTTGGGCATTGCTCTTATGCATCTCAGCAGACCTATGAGCTTCGCAGGAGGTGAGACAGCCTTCAAGAGTGTCGTGGAGAAGCAAGGACTCCCGCCTCCTCCGTCTATCCCTAGGCCACCACAAACGACCTTCCGTAGCTTTCACCACTAGCGTAGCTCGGGATCGACTTGTCCGACATGATTGGTTCGATTGCGCAGCCAGATTCCAAATTCGACGCTCCACTCGCCGCTCCACGCAGCTAGTGCTACTATCTCTCGAGAGGAGGACGAGGACACATGCCTTCCAAAGGCTGAGGACACCAAAGGAGGAGTGACTCCCGCTTCTTTCTTCTCTTTTCTATGATCTTTTGGTGCTTGACGCCAAAGGGGAGAAAATTAGAAGAAATGAGGGGGTCAAACTTTTTCGACGCCCGAGATGGTTCGAGGATGGAGCAGCAGCCAGCCATCTTCTTCGAGTTTAGATCTTTGAGAGTAGCTTGTTAGGTGTGAGTTTGAGAGAAACTCTATTTTATGTAATAATGCCACCTATGACTTGTTATTTCTGATTTGGTCGCTTGATTGCTTAAACTCGCTTTTATATATCTTCTTCCGGGTTTAGTTTGTTAATCATATCATATATGCTTTGGTTGTTTGATGTTTTGTCTGGTGTTTGCGGCCGATAGGCGCGGCAAGCAAAAAGCACTCGGCGCCGGCAGCGCCGCCGCATTATCAAGTCATGCATGCACACTCTTTGTGCTCGATCATATTACTATTGTCATATGCATCACGGATATATTTTCTCGACACCTCCGAGCACCCCACAAAAACCATGGATGTAGGGGAAGGTCTCTTGCACACTCTAAATGTATATCTTGACTTATATGTCAAAATTGAGAATTCAAATCTCACTTATACATTTAGGGGAGGTCTCACAACACCTAAATATGTGAAATTGACATTTCAGTCAACCATGAGAATTCAAAACTCAATCACATATTTAGGGAAGGTTCCTACATCCTTGATCTTCGTAATCTAAGTTTGACTTTACATCTTATGTAAGCTTTAATTTGGTTGTCATCAATCACCAAAAAGGGGGAGATTGTAAGTGCAATCAAGCTCTAAGTGGGTTTTGGCGTTGATGACCACCGAATTAGGGACTAATGAGATTTACGAAGATGACATGCGGGAGTAAAATATGGAGTTGGTGAACAGGTCCAAAGGTACCAAATAAGCTAGATGATGGTGTTTCCTGATCAAGGCATTTAAATCATTTTATATTTTGAATCTTGAGTTTAGGAAATGCCGCACTATTAAGAGGGATCATAGGATTCTCGGCATCCGTGGACCAAGTGCTCTAAACATCAAATCCAGACACCACACACAACTCCAAGCCCGACCAAAGAAATCACCGTGTTTCACACCTCGCCAGTCAGTCGGCGCGGGCAAAGGTCACAATGAATGGTGCGGCGTTAATTTACGCTTACGCTACGCAGCGTCAGCCGTGGTCGGGCGGGGCAAAGGCCAACACTTAATCGCACCGTTGGGTCCGTGGGGGTATAAATACCCATTCTACCCTCCCCAACGGTCACCGCTCACTTTCTTCTTCCTCCCGACCAGAACAGCCAGGAGACCATCTTTTGCTCTCTCTCACCTCCATTGAAGCACCTTGAGCTCCCCACTCAATCTCTCACTTCCCACCCGGGATTCTTGAGGGAAACAAATGCAAACTTCGATTGGAGACCGGATCTACGACTTCCCCACTCAAAAGAGCATTTGGTTCACGTTTGGCCGGAACCCTAGGGTTCTTTACTCTTGAGCTTGCTCCTAGACGGCTAGGCGTCGCCTTGAGCTTGCCCCTTCGTGTGGCAGCCTTGGAGGTTTGTAACCCTCGATCTACAAAGAATACATTACCCCACATCTCTAGGGTTAACTCCCTAGACTTGTGAACGAGGGAAAAAGCAAGCCGGTGGGCAAGCTAAGCCTTGTGTGGCAACCTCAACAACGTGGACGTAGCCCGGCCAGTGTGGCGCGGTGAACCACGGGTTAAATCCTTGTGTCACCTTGTCCCTTTACTTTTGTTGCATATTTGTCTTGTGAGAAAGGGCTTCGACCCGATCTACTTTGTGACAAGGTTTCGCGGATATAGCTTGTGTTCTCAGGAGATACTTGTGTGCGTGAACCTAGGAGAATCATCTTCAAGCAAGTGCAAGCTCCCTCGTTCCACCTCGAGGTCACCTACGTGAAGTGACCAGCGGCAGTCCGCGCCCACCGGCCGAGAGAAGTTCCTTTTCGGTTTCGTCTCTCTCTCTGTCACCTTTATACCGGCAAGCGGCGAGTGCCCTCCTACATGCAGCGGTCGCGCCCGTAGTGTACCGACAAGTGTGCTTAAGTTTTAACAGTCGACATCGTGGGTTAAGCCTATTCACCCCCCCTCTAGGCTTCCATCGATCCTACAGAACCCAACTTGAAACTTGAACCATTATGCCCCCATGGCTAAGTGGTTTAAGTGAAATATCCAGGCGCCTTGGAATGCAAAATAGCTTAGCCTTATAAATAATAGAGTAGTGGTTGCCCAAGCCAGCCATCTTATCTCTCTCACCCCTCGTTATTTCCATAGGCTAGCCAAGTGCTTCTTGTTGTGTAAAAAACTTGTATCCTAGTCTTTCATCTTATTTTTGTTGTCTTTTTGAACGCTTGTGATGCTTACGGTTTGCCTCCGTCAAAAAAAGTGTTTCTTATTTATAGGGAGCCTAGAAGGACAGAGAGTATATAAACACATATTTGGGGAGATTTGAAGTAGACCGAGTAAACACCTATCTACAAAGGATCAGAAGTAGAGAGTGTAAGCAGCGCCTCGCCGAATTGATTTGACGGATCGCGTTGCCGAATCGACCGAGGATCGAGCCGCCGGGTCGAGATCGTCAAGCCAGCTGAGCTGTGGTCGCGAGATCAAAATTGGGATTGCGGAAATCGAGAACTCGATCGATTGGGGAAGCGACACGCCCGGGCGCCGCTAGGCTCTTATTTTATTGCCGGAAGATGAGTAGCCCTCACGCGCCAACCCGGGCTGTTTTGAAGAACAAGAGTCGGATTTTGCTTTGCCCGGGGGGTTTTTTTTCCATTATTATACTGTTTTTACCCTTGGATCTTTTAATTATTGATTGATATTTAATTGCATGAAAAATAAATAAATAAGGGTTTTCCATTATTATTGTCTTTATTTATTGCTTGAGCCTTCATGATAAAAAATAAAATAAAATAAAATAAATAGATGCATTGGTGTAAGCTTCACGCAAAAACTGAAAAGTACTTTGTATATCAATTCAAACCCATAAATAAATCGTCGCTAACATATTGACGTGGAGAATAGCTTAAATATTGATGTAAGATTTTTCCACGAGTTTATTAGTGGAAAATGAATGCTTTGTTACTTTCCTTCGCCCTCGCGGTTGTTTGGTCATGCCGCACCAATCCGCTCTTGACGCTAGCTCACAATCTGCGACCTTGATTTGGCCCCTCAGCTATCGCTTGCTCCACCACCTAGCTCCAACCTCACCCGTAGGCTTGTCGGTCGTCACACCCATCTCTTCTATGTGTACGATCGTAGTCGCACCCATCCCTATTGCGCACACCCAACTCTAGAGCTTCGCAGCCGACCATGTCCAGCCGCTAGCACGCGACCCGCCTCCCAATTCTGACTCCCTCCGCACGCTCCACCACACAGGTCCGGCCCCTCCCCTCCCCGGCTACTCGCTACCATGGTTGCCCGTGGGAAGAAGATGAAGTAATGTTTTTGTATTTTGGTCCTTGATTATGTTTTTATCGTTATATATGAGTCTATTTCAATGTTGGGATAAGCTCTACAAACGGTCTTATGGGAGCTCAAATCCACTATAGAGCCGCTCTATAACGGAGCAACTACTCTAAAGCCTAAAGCCGTGTTTTCAGAGTTAGAACACATGCCCTTAGCCACGGGCTTTTTCATTGTACGATCTTACCCATTGAACCTTCTTTTGACAAAAGATAAATAAAATAGGCTTTTACATTTTTACCGTCTTTACCCCTTGAGCGACAAAAATGAAATAAAATAATATAAATGGGTGTATATATTGGTATAAGCTTACTGCAAAATCTAAAGATACTTTGTGTATCCATTCAAACCCATAAACAAATCTTCGTTTGGCATATGGATGTTCAAATAGCTCGATATATTGATTTCAAGCTCGTAAGAGTTGTTCTGCAAGCATCATACAATGGCCTAGTATTTGTTTTAGGGCTTTTTAACAAACGCGTGCAAAGGAAAATGATATATAAAATAGATTGGTAGTACTTATTAGTTTAGAGGAATTCATTTTCGACGTTTGTCTCTTTAGCGTCATCGCTGCCTGCTCCTGACACCATAACGCCGCCACCTGTGATGTCGCTGTTTGTGATCACCATGGTCCCATGTGACGTCTTCCACCGTAATTTAAATCTAAAACCATGGTATCACGACACCATGGGCCATTTTCTGGACCGGGACAGGTCGGGTAGCATGAAACTCCCAAACAGGTCGGGCCAACCGAAAGGCAGAGCAAGTGGCCGATGGGGCAAAGAGAGGTGAGGGGATGGGAGCCAGTGGCTAGCACCGGGGTCGTACGACACCGATGGATTCTACCTAGTTCCTGGTAGCGACCGCGTTCGGGCGTCACTGGGCGGCGCACGCTCGCTAGGAAGGATACCGGCGCACATGCGCTACGAAGGATACCGGTGCACATGCGCCAGATCAGTAGCCGCGCGCGTGCGCAAGTACCAGTAGGGCGCCGCGCGGTACAGCCGAGTGGGACAGCTTCTCCGTCTCCCGGGCTTCATTGGGTCGCTTTTTTGGTTTCTCTTGTCCGGGCTTCATTAGGCCATTTTTTCTCGTTTCTCCCGTCTGGGCTTTATTGGGCCGAAAAATAATCTTGTCTACAACCTAAAATTTTCTCTTTAGGGACATCGGATTTGTGGGTAAAATAAAAGGGCGGGGGATGGTTTCACATCCATATGGAAGTGAAAGTACGTAAAAAACATTGTTTTTAAATACCATAAATCTTATGTTTATCAAAAAAATACTTATCCTATGTAAAAAAAAAATGGAAGAGAGCTAGAATGAAAATAAGGAGAAAAGCCAAATACAATTTATTTCGACATTTTTGTATTTCTAAAAAAAGGATGAAACCAAAAGGTAAAATGTTGCTCCCTGTTTTCTTCAAGACTTCAAAATAATGAATATTCCTAAAAAAAGGAAATTTCATTATTAAAATATAGACTTATATCAAACTTTTCATTTTTATATTATACAGTGTCTATGAGTAGGGTTTTTTAAAAAAGTTTATAACGCTACATTCAAAACTTTATACTTAGAATCAATAAAACATTAAATCACCGTAAAAAAAATAGGGGCCATTTCGAGACTAAACTACCACATTAGAAACTTTATATTGGTAAGTTTAAAACTTTATATTGGTATGTTGAAAAACTTTAACTAATGGCACTAAAATCTTTATACCACTAGTCCAAATATAACTTTAGGTATTTTATAAAATATTTTTTTAGGAAAAAAAAAAAAAACTTTCAACTATGACATTATAAAGTTAGTATTGTTAGGTTTAAAACTTTACACCCAAAAATTAGTATAAAAAAATCTAAAGTTATGAGATTACTAACTTAACTCTCGAAAAGTCATAAACTTTGAATTATTAAAAAATCTAAAGTTTATTAAAAAAAGTTTGTACTTGCTACATTTTAAACTTTATACTAGAAAAAAATAGGGGCATTGGGAGACTAAACTACCACATTTAAAACTTTATATTGGTAGGTTGAAAACTTTATATTGTTAGGTTGAAAACTTTAAGCAATGGCACTAAAATCTTTATACCACTAGTCCAAAACTTTATAGTACTAGGTTTACAATTGTTACATTACAAACTTTAGAATGCTAGGTTCATACATTGAAGCAAAGATATTATATTACAAAAAAAGGCATAAATCAAAAAGATTATTGGACCATAAACAATAGACTGGATCACTAACCCGCAGTAACAATAGACATGGGTTTAGGCTAATCATTGTATACACTACGGCGCACATCAGCCAGTCCAAAAAAGTGGGCACAAGCAAAAATGCCTTAAGACCGTAGGGCAATGACCGGGCCGCCGTCTCGAGTGTTTGCCGTGCTAGGCTCATGAGCTCGTTCTTTCCTAGCTCGCAAAAGGCCTGGCCGGCCGGATGCAGAGTGGATGCTTTGTGGGAGTCACGCTACGACTTGGACTCTCGTGAGGGACAGAGAAGATGATGAAAAGGGACAAGAGGTCGTAACACCTCCTCGTGTTAATTACACTAAAACCCCGACATGTCATCATAATCATTGCAAAGCATCCATGTTTAGCCCACCATGTGTTGCATTGAACTAAAATGAGTTTATTTTATGCTTGGTTGCAATGTCGGTTGAAAAGACACGAGAGAGAGATCGGATTCCAAAGCTATTCCCCTTTGTTGGAAACCCTAATCTTAAACCCTAGTTTGTCCCCTTTTAATTTATTCAAAATTTATCAAGATTTTGGGTATGGTTATTAAAGCATTTTTGTAGATTTTTCAAAATTATACAAAGTTGGTATTTTGAGTTTTTAAAGTTTAGTTCAAAAATTTGAAGTAATTTTGAATTTCTTTCAAACTCAAATTGCCCCCTTTTCTATATTTCAAAATTTATGCAAAATTTGAGAAAACTTTCAAAAGCTAGTTTGTAGATCTTTTTTGAGAGAAACAAAAGTCATGTACAAAGTTTTTCAAGTTGTTACATGTTTTTAAAAGTAATTTTGAATTCAAATTTCAAATTTTGAAGCTGCTTTTTAAAAAGTCATATTTCTAGGCAGATTTTGAAAATGCTTCAATTGAGAAAATTGTAGATCTTGAAAATTTAAGGGGGTTACTTTTTGGAAATTTTTGAGTTCAGTTCAAAATTTGAGAGTAATTTGGAAAATTCGAAGTTAGGGTTTGTGAGCTACAATGCCCCGACCACTCCTCCTCTCGCCACCGCCGGCCGGCAACGTTCACGCCGTCCACCGCCGAACCTGGCTGGCCCGGCCAGCTCAGGGACCTTCGCGACGCCCTCAAGCACCTATCCGACCCCTCCCTCCTATAAATAGGCCGGTGTCGTTGTTGTTTTCCTCTTTTTTCGAAACCGCCGCCGTCGGACCCGCTCACCCCGCCGCCGCCGTTCGTCGCCGACGAGCCATCTTTCACCCAACCATCTACTCCAGCAGCTCCGCAACTTCCTAACCTCCCTCCGGAACCCGGCGCAACCCGCCGCCGGAATCGCCGTCGCGACTCCTTCTTCCCGGGGCATGGCCCGCCGAGCCCGCCGTCGTCGCCATCCTTGCTCCGGTGAGCCTTTGCTCACTTTTTCTTCTCGTTTTCTCTTCCTTTTGATGATGTACCCGTGATCGACCGCTGCCCGCTGTCCCAACCGTGACCCCAAAGACGCCGAACGCCGAGCCCGAGCCGCCCGCCGTCCGCCGTCGCCGTCGCCGACCCATCTCCCCGCCTTGCTCGCCCGACCAAGCTCCGTCCTAGAACCCCTGTGAGCCCCGCCACGTTTTTGAAATTAGTTTTTCGTTTGGACCAACGCCGCACCGAACACGGCCGCGCCGCCCACAGCGGTGTGGCGCTGCGACCGTCGCCGACGGTGAGCGCCGCGCGCAACACATGAACAAAGCCGTGCCAAGCATCGTTCATGTTGGGCCGACCCAACACCGCTCCACTAGGGCCGGTCCGTTATCGTTCCATTTTGGGCCGTAAACAAGTGATGGGTCATGCACAGAATAACAGGCGAATTCAGCCCAAAACCCATTTTTCATTTATAAAATGTTTTATTCAATTCCTTTTATTTGAATAGTGTCCGATTTTCCAAATTTTGTACAAATTCAAATACTAGCTCAAAAATTCTAAAAATTTTTTGTGTAGCCTTCCCATGGATATGTCTATCCATGAAAAATTTGAAACTTGCATTTTGAATAGTTTGGGCATGATTTAAAAATACAAATTTTAATTGAAAAATGTATCTTCCTTGATTTTTAATAATTAATTTATTTATCCAAAAATCATGAAAATTATTTTGGTACTGTTTTATGACCTGACCTACTTGTACAAAAATTTTGGAGCTTGTTTTGAGAAAGTTAAAATTTTATTATTTTATGCCCTATTATTTTATGTGTTAAACAAATTGTTTAGCGCTTTATAACTTAGGGTTTTGGGGTGAAATTTGGGTTGTTTTGTGAACCCTACACCACACCACTGTCACATGGTCCTTGAGAACTCCTTAGGCAATGGTGATGATATCTCGTAGAGTAGTTCAACAAGTTGGTTTTGTTCGGTTGCAACTTTATCGTGAAGGAAAGTTGAACTCAAGCGTTTATCATTTCATGCATCCTCGCGCATCATGTTTATATACATGGCATCATGTAAAGCATATGTTATTCTTTCGTATAGTGAACGAAGGTGATCGTGAAGTTGTTGATCAAGTCTCCGAAGAGGGCTATTCCGCTGGACCCGAGTTCGAAAGTATTGCGATCCGTCGTCCGAAGTCGGGATATCTCGTCAATCAAGGCAAGCCCCTGTTCATTTAAACAATTCCTTGTGTTTTACAAAGCTTTATATCACCTTTGCTTTATGCTTTGCATTAGGTGATAGGAGTTGAGTGACAACCTAATTGATGCATTACCATTCCTTGTTTATTTCGATATCTACCTTGATAACCTGTTTTTGCTAAAATGTTAGAATGCTTAGCCTGGCTATATTAGTTAGACTTTTGAGTCCAAATGTGACAAGTCCCTTATGATAGCCCGAAGAGGTTTTTGATGAGAAAGATGCTATATGAGAAAACCATACCGGGATATGGTGTTGAAATTGAGACCTATCGGGTAATTTGCATTGAGAATGGAGTCTCAAAGTAGTATTTCCGACTTGTCGATTAAGGACTTGAACGCGTGTAAGCCGCCAGAACCGACTATGGAACGCACCGCGCCGAGGTCGTTGGACCAATGGCACGCCTGTCATGGGTGTTGCCCCATCACAAATCGACCCTAGTTCCGGACCCATACTCCGGTAAGCCCGATCTTGGGGGTGTCAAATCGAAACGCATAACCGCAAGACCGGGAGTGGAGAGATGGCGGGAGTACGCGTTACCCTCGTGGGTTAAAGTCCCGATTGGAGGTGTACGGTACTCTCGGGTGGCGTAGGACGCGGTTCCGCTTTTGAGTATCCGTGAAAGGGTTGATATATGCAAGCTTAAGTGCTACATATGTCGTGGTGGAAAGAACTCCCAAATTGGGTTAATCGATTTCAAATCACCGTGCTTCTGATATGGAGACTGGTTTTCCCCACTTACATTGAGGTTTAATTATGGAACAGTTGAAGAAATGGAATAAGTGATGGAACTTCTACAAGTGTTTGCTATAGTGTAAAATCACCTAGAATAGGTGAGAAACTAAATTGGGAGTAAAATGTTGAAAGTAAGGATTCACTACTAGTAAGCTTTTCTGCAAAAAGAGTCCTTGCTTCTTGCTAAAAGCCTTACCTTGATTCCTATTAGACCAGCATTCCTGAGTCTCCTCCTATTTTCTTTAGTCGGGTAAGTCTTGTTGAGTACTCCCGTACTCAGGGTTTGTTGACCCATGTTGCGGGACACGAGAGTTATGTCTCCATGCCGGACCGTCTTTGCATGACAGTTCATCGTGAAGAAAGTGATGATGAGTGAGACCCGTGGGCAGGGTCTAGTAGTGTTACTTGTGTAATAAACTTTCCGCTACTCCTACTTTTATTTTTGTAAAACTTGTTTTAAATAAATAGTTGTAAAATTATTGTAATATAAGTCTTCCATTGCTTTACTCGATTATGTATGAAAACTGTTGTAATTCGCAATGACCTCGTAACGGATCCCGGTTGGAAAAGGTAATAGTACTTTTCCGATTATAGGAGCACATATGTGACTATTAAAGGTTGTTAAACCAATAATTAGTACATGTGGGCCCCTGTAATTTGGAAGGTTCTTCATAACAGAGGCCCTCCGGACTTGTGGTCGCGATTACTTTGCGTAGTTATACAAGATTGTGTGGACGGTCCGGGTTTTGGGCTAAACAACGGTTCTGAGTAAAAGGAAGGAGGGCCATGGCCAAAAAGTATGGCCACCACGTAGCTCTGCCGTGTGTTGTCATGTATCCGTTTTGCCCTCAAAAGTACCCAAGTGAAAAAATGTCTAAAGATGGTCGTGGTAACCCAATCTCAACAAATGGCTTGTTTTTATTTCATCTCATAACCTAACTGCTCTACTTAATTCAGAAATAAAACAACCCTTGCCCAAATAGAAACTCCCTTGAAGGGCCAAAAACAACAAAGAAAGTAGCGTCAAAAAAAAAAAAAAAAAAAAAAGAAGAAGAGGGGAACTGAAACCAAAGATACTTCGATTGGGAGAACTCTTGTAGAGTACTCAATTAACAGATCAAAAGTATAGACCAATCAGCCTTCCTTAATGTCCAAGATCATAACTAAAGTGTTGGCCAAATGGACTAGTACCGCTGGGTGTATAGGAGAGTAATTGCCACAAAGCTAAGATAAACTCCCTACAGACGTTTGTTCTCACTGCAAAGGTCAAAGAACATAGCCAATAAGGTAGACCAATGGGGTAAAAAAGAAATAAAACAAACTTGTTGAGAATGAGGGGTACTCCTCAAATTTTAACAGCTTCATTTTGAGGCCTCTAAGTGGAATAATACCATGTTCCTAAACAAATTACTAACAAAGAAAAAGAGAGGTGGGGCAGACTCGCATGTGAGCATCCGAAAATGGACACTAGAACAGTAATGCTCTAAATATCTTCATTATAATTTAACAACCTACACATAAGATAAAATAATAGAAAGATATATGCGCTTATCTATCATAAACATTCAAGTCGAAGAAAAAAGCATACTGGATCCAACAATGAATTCAGTGCAGGTTCAAACTTGTTACTATGTCATGTATTAATATTTTAAGAACTAGTTATTATGTCATTCAAAGCTCAACAAAATTTGTACCTTTTCAATGAACTTGTTCTCATCAGTAGAAGGGGTTCCGTTGAACATCCTAAAAAAATGAAAACGAACAAAACAAAAAAAAAGGTATAAGTTTGACTCTAATGTGAGGATCCGCAAGTCAAACTATGATATCAATGTGAAGCAAAACAAAAACAGTTTGAGGGCTACAGTACACCAAAAAAAGGTTGCAAAAAAAGAATAAAAATTTAGAGTGTACAATGCCAATTGTCCATAAAAATCATTTTACATACGCTTAACAAAACGTAAAAAGTGGCTATTATTCCCTCCCACAAGAGCGTCGCCAAGAATGTATGGCTCTAGACCATCCCACAGCCAGTCAGCCAGATAGGAAAAAGTGGTCATAGTCCCTACCCGCAAAGCGCTAGCAACAGAAGCGGCTCTAGTCACTCCCCGCAGCCGGCGTCAACAAATGATGTGCAAAAAAAAAAAAAAAAAAGTCAAGCATCCGGCTTAGACCTCCATGATGCTCAAGTGAATAGAAAGGCTTTTACCTAGCATTTAAAAGTTTGCTATGTACTAGTTTAAAGTTTTATAAATTCAAGGGTAAAGTTTTGAACCTATTAGTACAATGTTGCTAATGTTATACAAGTGTAAAGTTTACAAAGGCACACTTTATACTTGTAATTAAACTCTATTAAAAAGAAAGTAGCAATGTAAGCATGTATGTTGACATGAAAAAAATGGTTAACAAAAAGGGTAATAGTATCAAACATTTTGTAATGTGATAGTTCAGAGTTTTTTATAAAAAGGCTAGGTGAAAATTTTCATTATTGATGCATAAAGTTTATAATGTTATAGCCCAAATTTTACCTAGCAGTATATAGTGCGATAGTTCAAAGTTTATCGTGCAATAGTTCAAAGTTTTTTATCTAGCATTACAAAGTTTGCTATGTAATAGTTGAAAGTTTTATAAATTCGAGTGTAAAGTTTTGAACCTATTAGTACAAAGTTGTTAATGTTATAGTCTAAAAGTTTTGAACCTAGCAATAAAAAGTTTGTAAATATTATAGTCTAAAAGTTTTAACCTAGCAAAGATATAGTTTGTAAAAGTTATACTTGAGAGTTTTAAATTCTGATTGTAAAGTTTCTGAACCTAGCATTCAAAGTTTTGAACATAGCAACACAAAGTTTATTGCCAAAGAAGTATAAATTTTATATTGTCATATTTCAAAGTTTATAAATTCTAAATATAAACTTTTTTGAACTCGTAGTGCATGTAATTCTGAGTATAAAGTTATGTGGGATTATGACATACCTTCTTCGTCATTGTTTTGCTAAAAAACTGCTTTCGTGGAAGAAATGCGTGTAATAGCTTGACTCTGCGCAGACTCGATTTCCCACAATTGAAAAACCAAGTAGTCATAATTTAGCTAAGCTTGTCATAGAGGACCTCACAACTCTTTCGTAACTAAAAACATGGTTATAGAGAAAAACATCCTAAGACAATAGCAAAGATCCCCTCAAGATGCACACTTGCTTCCTCGAATACAAAAAAGCGGCGAGAATTTGTTGAAGACCTACGAGGACATGGTAAAGAAGTTCCGGTCCGATGCGCACTAGAGATACCAGAGCGTAGCCCAAGCTACACAAAAAAGTCCCTAAAAATCCCACCGCTAGATCTCGAAAAACAAGACATGGTATTGAAGCCGATATCTATAACTAGGCAGGATATGGCAAAAACTAGGTCATGCTAAAATAAAACTCAAGGTATTTTGCATAGTTTTTGAAAAGTGATTGAAAAAATAATTTTGTACTCTAAATTTTCTACTCGGAGCTACTATCAAAGTAAAATAATAAAAGTATACCGCTTCAACTCCCCAAATTTTGAACGCCCGGGTTCATTGCCGAGGAGCCTTGCTCTTCTAAGCCTCCTCCAACCGCAAGGGCGCCACGGCTCGACCGGAGATGCACTACGAAACCCGCCATCCTTGTCCTCCAACAAGTTGCTCGGACACGCTCCTAAATCACCAATCTCACCGCCATCCTAGGCTCATCCCATGCCACCGGTTTTCTACCCATCTCGGTCGCCAATGCTTCTCCCCATGTTTGGACTCATGAAACCATTTGTTGGGCGAGGCCTCGGACCATGCTCCCTGTTGGACCCTACCACGTAAGTTGTTCTTGGAAGGAGGGATCGTTGTAAAGAAGATCTCTTTGATGTTTTCTATGACTCCCCCGTTGTATGGGCCGGCTCGTTGATCATAGCGATACTTGAAGTTCTCATATGTTGTCTACAAATCGAAGTAGGGCAATGGTTAGCAATTGGCACAACATACTTCATCGAGCAAGGATATAAATACATCCTTCTTGGAATCAGCTTTTTACCCGATTTGTGCTCATGAGAAACAAATGGAACACGAGAGAGGCCACCAACAAACCAAACCGCAATGAATGTTTAGATGATTATGGCAATATATGCAGGGGGCTTTGCCATTGCCTTCCAAATTGTTATCTCGCTCTTCATTTGTGATCTTAACAATGAGCACCCAGCAGAACCCAAAGACATACAGTAGAGAAGCGAGAGTTGTTGAGAATACAAACATATAGAAGAACCTCAGAATTCCTCCTCGCACAAACATAAGAAATCTTCTAAGGTGTTTGAAGTCTTTTACAAATTTAAGAGGAATCTAGACATTCCGAAAGGAAAAAATGCTCGACATTTTAGTAATGTGGGGAACAAGCAAACAAAATCGATGCGTTAAATGAAGAAGAGACAACAGAGGTCGCAAGATTTAACAAATAGTGTTGGCAAAATATTGTATATGAATAGCAAGCCGGGCTTTCGAGTCAAAAGTGTTTAGGTAATAAACTTACATGTCCTATGCATTGTCCAACCCATGGGCGTGATGGTCAAAACGCTCCACACGTTGTTGCGATAGAGCAATGAGAGCAACGAGGAGGCACATACAACATGCAAGTGTCACAAGATTTTGTCTTCACAAAGGATCCCGCTGACAACAACATCCTTCACTTTCGGGCAACGCACGGGTGGAGTCCGGTTAGCCCCAACCTCTGCATTGCCATCAAAAGCTTCGTGTTCTCGAGGATGTGCATTGCGAGGTATGATCCCCGGATCTCTTCCGAAGTTAGAAGCGTAAGACTCATATCCCGAAAGGTGGCATAATGCTTAAACAAGTTAGAAGATATGCTCATTCTATATCTTCTTCTCTTTACCAAAGATGACCATGACTAAAGACAAATTTTTGTATGTACCAAATTAAAAGATAGGGGAGGAGCACCAGCAAAATATGCATGGTGCTAGTGGACAGCAAGTTAAAAGGTACTACGACAGGCCCTTTTCTAGATAAAACCAGGAATCACTTCAATTAACACATGACGCTTTAATAAAAGGCAATATTACATTTTGACGCCGTTATGAGCAATTGAATTTTACAGTTCACGAGTAATATATCATCCGGAGTGAGCCACTTGCACAATTAGCATATATATAATGAATAGTAAAATAATTAATACGAAGCAAAATGAATAATCCCCTTTGATGACATCCGAACTAAGTTACATTTATAATTAGGGATCACTTTGCCATTTAACACATGACACATGATAAAAGCAGAATATCACAGTCCCATACAGTTATGAACAATTAAATAACAGTTCTTAAGCAAAGGTATCATCTAGGGGTATAGATTCGAAAACAAGCATCGCTTTGAAAAACTGAAGTCGGGTTTGTTAAAGACTCGTCTTGTTCCAATAACTGCATATATATTAAGCATCGACTGTACCGCACATTTCGGGGAAATAAATGAGTGTGGTGATTTTGAAAAAGGCTAAGAACCATACTCACATATGCTATGAATAGAACTCACTGCAATCAAAACCGCAATCCCGCACCATAAGAGAACCTATCCATCAATTCCTTGGCAAATCTAACGCGCCGTAAGATTGATACCGGTGCGACAATAAGGAACATGGTGACAAACAAAGGATCTTGCATCAAGACCAAATATGAATCTCCCCTTCAAGAAAAAACACCTGCAAAAGATGGAAGCTACCATTAATCACACTTTCTAGTTCTATCACCTACGTAAAACAACTTGAAGATCTCGGTAGGAAAGATTTTTTCTCGAGCCATGTGGGTACCATTGTCAACTTTGTCTAAGCACGACTCACTCAAGAAAGCGGACTAGCGAGAGGGTGAAATTATTCTCATGTGTAATAGACACTCACCAAGTATAATTAATGCACTAGTCCAAATCCTAAAACTTAGGATCATTCTCCCGAAAGCAAGGCCAAAAGCGGAGACACTTAACCCGGCCCGATGTCGTCCCTAGAACCTACATTCCGAGAATCCTAGTATAAAATCATTAAATAAATTGGGGGGATCGAGTAATCAATTATTTTTGGAGCCAACAAATGACCAAACGAATTTTGCCAAGTTCAAAGAAGGGAATCCCAACATCTGCCTACATTTCAATTTAGCCTACTTTCCCAAAACAAAAGGCACTCTCAGAACTTTTGAAACGAACTAGACGAAGTCCACTTAAGAAAAAATATAATGGACCAATTTGATAGCAATCCCATCGCAAGAAAACACCTTGGCACCCTCCCACAACCGTGGACCTGATGGCATACAACCATATCTTGATACTAGTTCGAGACTACTAAGTTATTTGATCCCCGTGGTGAACAAGTTATGATCCGCCCATGCTCAAAGGAGTCACAAAATTATCATATCCATAATCAAAGAGTTCATTCTCAACTAACCGATGAGAACACGACTTAGAACGGGGACTCAAAATAATGCACACTATGATCGGGAGGAAATTTAAAAAATATCCTCTTCAAAAAAAATCTACATACATTCAATTACGAGGATAAAGCCCACACTCCATATGCCCCCGACCCCTCGACTCGACCACCGCGGGAAGCCCACACCCCATATGCCCCCTCGAAAAAGCACTGTTACAGGGTTCACATGTATACATTAGAAAAATATATTTGACACCAATTTTTAATGGATACTCATGGTTCACACAATCACACATGCAGCCATGAAAATCTTTTTCCATTAAAATTCTAGTGAGTAGTGACAATGTTGAAATAACTGATGATTTATTCCATCCGACAATCCAACTAGCAACTCCAAGTTCATTTCTAAAAGTGAATTATAGCTACAAGAAAAAAATAATATCAATAGGATTACCCCTAATTCATACTTGTTGAACCTTGTCTTCTTCTAACAACAAATGAACGACAGATCCCGAACACTTCATCTCAATCAAATAAGACAATCGATAAGCTAATTAGAACAGAGAAGTTGCAAATGCACCATATAGTGAAACGACAGAAATTAAGTAACTGAATGTGCGATAAATAAGGTGAATGTGAGTCAATAATATAAGTGTGCAACAAATGCTTTAGTTTTGCCATGGTAGCCGTCGGGCAAAGGTAAATCTTAGTCGATAATACAAATGAGACTTCGACCTTAATAGACAACAAAAAATAACTCTATTAACGAAATTAAAACTGGATTTTCCGATACAAACCTATTGACTTTGATTGACAATAGCAACAAGCAAGGTTTTCAAAGGAGGCACTACTATGCAATAAAATATAGGTGTGGTTAATCTAGAAACTAAAAAGAGAGTGCATAATTCATCTCATAATTATTGCCAAAAAGATACAGCTACAAAACAAGGATAAATTAAAAGGGCTAAAACATAGGCATACTAAATTTTTACAGAAAGTGTGAGTCATGAATCTACGTAAAAGAATATGGAAGGAATGAATGGTTCGTAGCCAAACTAATTAGTTGTTGTCCTAGAAGAGAAATAGATAGCATGCAGCACCATACAAACAATTAGAGGTTGAGGCATGATATGTGAGCCAATTATATCGCTTAGACTCACTATTCCAAAGATTCCACTAGGGTCGGCACATCTGAAATTTAAAGAATCAAGAATGATTAACTATGGAAATCACAAGAATCATGGAGCAACTCATTAGGTCCCGTGTCGCTTGGTCGGTGTGTTTGTGCACCTCAACCGTAGGGAAAAGTATGCTCATGCTTTAGTTTCCAAGTTGACATCATTGCACCTAAACTAAAATCGTGGTTAGGTGGAACTTTAAACACAAATGCGAAGGTTTCAGTTGTAACATAAAAAACAACCATAAGTTACTCCAACTCCTGAATTTTTGATAGTGCTTGCTACTATCATGCTCTAGTAGTGTGATGTCCATGATACTCTTGTTCAAAGACAATATGTCATGAACAGAATCAACCAAAGCTAAAATCCGCAACCATGTAACATGTATTCAACAAACAAACAATGAACAAAAAAAAGGATCCTCCTAAAAACACTAATCTAGCTAGCAGAGCCTTGCTCACCTTCTAGAGGCAACCACGCTTGTCTTCACCTCGCTCGTGTGCAGGCTTCTAGAGCCGCGATTGCCTCCGATACAGCAGGCCACCGAGCAGCCCTCATGTAGGTCACTAGAGCCACCCTCGCCATGCCCGCACGGTACTAGAGCCACAAACCGCTGCATGAGAAAAATAATATGCATTTAGATTTGTCAAGGAAAAAGAGACACTCAAATTAATAAGACTCTTTAGCACGTAACTAGGCAAATGTGAGAACCCGCAAGAGCACATAACTCCTCTTATGACACCGAATGTTCAGGGATCGGTCTCAGACGTTCTACGAACAAGCATCTTCCTCTTGTAAACTTGTTCAAGCTATGCATAACTAAAGAAGTAACAACATTACAGATAGTTGGTGACTAGAACTAATTACCAACACAAACCAAGTTGGATGAATGTTATAGCAGTACAACATGCTAAAAAAAGTTATATATCTATACCACATTGCTCATAGCTTTAGTAGTGTTTAGATTTACTAGATCTGAAACTTACTAGTGAAATAACCCCGATCAAGCTGCCCAAACCATTTTTCAGATTGAAAATAAATAACTGCAGACTCAACTCTAAAACTAACAGACCAAAAGAAAACCTGAATATAGTTCACTTCCTAGTGAGCAAACTGAATGTTGAGAACAATAAGTTCTATGGAACAAAGTGAGGCTGAGAACAAAGCCAAAGTGAGGCCGACGGGTGTATTAGTGTGACTCTCTGCTGCTTGTGCATTTAGATATGTGCATTTACAAATCTGCATCAGAATGTGACATGGTTCAAATTGTATTAGTACAGCAGACAACCTGAATGCATTCAGAGAACCAAAAAAGTGCATTCAGAGAACCTACTACACGTAAATAGAGTGGCTATTTTTATTTCAGAGAACCTGAATGAATTCAAGTGTTTTTTTCTTCATGTAATGAGAAATAGCAAAACCGTTTCCTATTTTCTTCATGTTCCTTTATATAGAAGCACCACCTGCTGTGTTGCTGAATGTTTTTGAAACTTGACAATACACTGAAACTTGACTGAATATTACTGAATGTTACACAAACTTGACTAGCAACACAAGCGGATTGATGTGAATCCAATTACAATCAAACAAAGCTAAAACAAAGTTTATTCCACCAAAAAGTATTCACTCAACTAATATTAAAGATACATTGCAACTTTTTCAATCTGTTAGATCTCTTCCCTCTATTATTTATGTTTAATTGTTAAATTCTGGTATATTCAGAAATGCATTCCAATCCCCAGCTTCTATCTCTGCTCTTGTTCCTACACTGGGCTACTTGCTTCTCAATTTGTTAAACATGTTCTTAGTTTGCAGGTGAGTCTATGCATGGACAAAAACTTTGAGATGCATAAGCCTAAAAAATAGGCGTGTCCAACAATAGGTCCTGAAATCTTGTGTAAACGCCTGAGCAAAGGGGAAGAAAAACCGTAGGGGAGGCGCATGGTATGGGCATGCAAAGGCCATGCAAAACTGTAGAAAGCCGATAATGTTGGAGGCGCCAGCGACGCCAGATCCATCGCCCTCACGGCGACGGTGCCACCCCCGTGATGCAGAAAAGCAGTCCCGGATTTGTAGAAGCACCAACCCTCCTAGTCCCGCAGGCCGCTCAATCACCCCGTCACAAAACCTCGAATCCACCTCCACCCGAACTTAGAAAACCGCGAGCACGAATCGAGCTCGAATTGAATCGAAAAACGCGACGTCGTACCTTGACCTCAACGTCGATGTCGATGGGGACGCTCCACCGCCGACGATAACCACCGGCTAGCCTACGCGGTGAGGGCGGCGTAGGCGTGGGGGCCCGACGTGGGGCGGCGGCACACGAACGTGGCGGGCTTCCGCCGGGCGAGGAAGCCGTGAGCGTGGGGCCCGAGGTGGAGCAAAATGGTGACCGACCGCGACGGCTTGCGCCGGGCGAGGAACGCGAATCGAAATGCTCGACGGCGACCTAGACCTCTCGATGCACCTCCGCCGGCAAGGGCCATCCGACCCGCCACCCAAAAAATCGCCACCCGGCGGATCTACCGGGTTCTCCAACGGCCCGTTGACGGAAGGGGGAAGATGCTTTGCGAAGTAAGGAGTTTTGATTTTTTTAAATCGGTTGAGAAGAGAAAAGGGAAGACATAGGAAGCGAAACGGTCACGGGAGGAAGCTAGAGAAGGAGAAGTAGAAACGGTCATGGGAGGAAGCTAGAGAAGGAAAAGCGCGTGTGCGCCAAAGATTCTTGAAGTAGAGCGCGTGCCAAATAAGATTCGTGACCGCGTTTTGGCCGGCCACGACCCCGCTGAATTTTTTTGCGACCCCAGTCCCCACTGGCCCATCGGCACGACAGCAGCTGGCCCATTCATATTCATACGTACGTATTAGAGCCAGGCAGAGAAGCAGTCAATCTCGTGCAGTTGGGAGATGGCCCATCTGCACGAGAAGGCCAAACGACATATGTATCAGCAGTTCGCAAATCGCAAATTAAAATCTCCAATCTCCTTCTGTCTGTCGTTCCGTGTGGCGTCGCCTCTAGTGCTCAAGCGCCGGTCGGACTGCAGAACTGCCGCCGCTCGTGCTCTCTCAAGTTGTCCGGCATCTCTTGACATCTACACAAGACAAGGTACTTAATCTGAATTACCCAATGATTCAGTTTGCAATTAGCGATCAAGTTCTTAGGGTTTGTGACTTTTTTTCTTCAGCTATTCGCTACTGCCTCAATCTGAACCTGGATTCTCATAAAACTTTAGACGTGCACGTTCTTCTTCGTTCCAGCAAGTGAGCAAGATGCCAGGTATTTATCTAGTATTAACATGTACACATGTCAGGCTATTTCTTTTAGTTTTTTATTATGTGACTAATATAGCACTTTAACAGTCAATCAGCCTACTTTGGAAGGATTTTTTAAAAGAAAATTACCCCCATCTGGTGATAATGATGATAATAAGAACAATCATGGAGACGCAAACACTTCACGAATAAGAAGAGATGATGGAGATGGCACGGCATCAAACATTAACCGTACAGTTCTGCGCACTTCACGGATCGCACGACATGAGGTAAATCTGGATGAGCTTCCATATGATCCCGCAGATAGAAGGAGAATATCAGATTACATAGGCGATCCATTGCAAAATGACATAAGGCGGAAATATTTGACTAGAGGTCCGTGTAAACCACCACCCAGTTTTATGTTTCCAGTAACAATGATAGCGGGTTTTCCACGACGGTGTCAATATGAATGGTTCACTAAATATGATTGGCTAGAGTACAGTGAAAAGATGGATAAGTGTTTTTGTTTATACTGTTACTTGTTTAGAGATTGCAATAAGGGCCAAGGTGGGAATGATGCATTTGCAATAGATGGCTGGGATGGTTGGAACAAATCTGATAGGCTTCGAGATCATGTAGGCAGCAATTGTAATAGTTTTCACAACACGGCTGTGAAAAGATGCAACAATTTGTTAAAGCCGGCCAATCGATTGGCGAGTGTTATCACAAGCACAATGATATCACTAAAGAGCAGCATTTACTTCGGGTGAAGAATTCTATTAAAGTTGCCCGATATTTATTGCATCAAGGTTTAGCATTTACCATGGCCACGATGAATCAGTGAATTCCACAAATAAGGGGAATTTTCGAGAGTTAGTAGAACTTTTGGCAGATGAAAATGAAAAAAAAAAGAAAGCTGTTGGGATTGATGCTCCTGATAATAATAAGATGATATCTCCAGATATTCAAAAGGACATTGCAAATTGTTTTGCTGAGGTAAGAAAAGGCTGCCTTCATTTTTTATAAACTATGTCATCTCTCATAATCTATAATGATAAACTTATTTTCTACTTGGTTTTTGCAGATCATCGTGAAATCTATTGTTGAAGATATTTGTCCGGGTGGTCCATTTGTCCGGGTGATCCAAACTCTAAAGGATGCAATGGGAGGGCAGGCACCAACAAACTCATATTTTTCGAAATCTTTGAAAACAAATAATGGGAGAAGCTGAAACATAAAATATTTAACTTGAAACATACCATTTCAAGTATTTGAAACGAGAGCACTATATAATGCCGGTGCAACATGGTTGATTAAAAGCTTATAGAAGTCATAAGAAAGTGCTTGAGAAAAAATGAAGCAACTAAGATGGAAATTACTTGAAACATATAATTTCAAAACTAAAACAAACAATGGGAGAAGCTGAGACATATAATTTTCCAAAGATTTGAAACATATCATCCCAAGTGTTTAAAAAGCGAGCCTTTGAAACATATCATCCCAAGTATTTGAAACGAGAGCACTATTTGATTACAGTCTCCGAAAATGAAAAACATCTCAGCCATGAGTAGCGGCAAGTACTTGGTACCAAAGCAGACGGTACATGGTTCATTCAAACTACTTAGGGTCCACAAAATACGACTCCAGTGCACATTTACAACAACATCACATGGTTTATGTCCCTATTTTTTTCATGTAATTTATTATGTAAACTTTGACTCTTCTTTGTACTTATACAATATATGCAAATGTTCTTTAGAAAAATAAATATAGGTTACAAACTTTGGCAGTAATTTTGTAGCATTATATGTTAATAGAATGGTGCATTTTTTTGAACATAATAGAATGGTACCTAAATGTTTATTTTTAAATTACTTCTCAAAAAGATCACTTTAATATGTTTTTCATTGTGTGAAAAATATTAATAGTTTAATTCTGAATTATATTGATGGCCAAAACTCAAACAAATTTGGCAAGAGACGGACAAAATAGTTGTATTGATATTTTCTTTTTTGGATTTTGTGAAATCCACAGGATCTCACAATGGAAACATTTTTTAAACTCATGTTGCAATGATCCACCCAAAATTTTAAATGAGCCGGACAAAATGGTCGTATTGATACACAATGAACAAAGTTCACACTTGGGATCTCGTCACGAATTCACGGGAGAGCCCTTCCACCCGAAAGGAAGACTTGAGTAGAGGTCGGCTCTCTAACCTGTACCCAGCGATGGTATGAGCCACCATGGCTGGGACCCTGACGAACACGACACTAGAATTGGCAGACTTGCGCCGGACGGCGCGCGCCGCGATGGCTGCTCCCGCCGCCACCGCGACAGCCGCACGGATCCAGATGCTGCCGCCGCCGCCGCCGTGATCCATCGCGGCGACCTGATATCAGGGTCTTTTAGGAGTTCCCCGTGGATGTTGGAAGAGGCGAGGTGGTCTGTCCGCGGCGTGGAGCAGCAGGACAGGGGCGTCGCGTGGACCGAGGCGGCGGGCAGGGAAGAGCAGCTGGAGCGGGGCGCGGCGAGCAACCGAGAACGGCACGGCGCCGCACCGGAAGGGAAACGCAGCGCTTCTACTCGGCTTCTCTGCGTCGAAACGGATTGGCTTGTTTCAGGACGTTGCGGAGAGTAATTTGATGGGCTCGGTTGGTTGATGGGCCTACAGCGTCCCGACGTCCGGGCGCAATCGCGCCCGTATTTTTTGTTGAGTATCTCTCCTATTTGCTGATAGTTGTGACACTGATATTCTTGGGCCGTCGTTTTGTACCAATTGCTAAGATATTTGCTCTCGGCCGGTACATGACATGGAAGAACACTGAACAAAAGATTTTCATGTCCAGGATATATATTAGCATTCCAGTACAGTATTATTATGCAACCTACCTTATGTATCAATTAAGATTTAAACTTACCATCCATTTGAGATTTTCCCAGGAAATTTAATGTTCACTCTGGTTATGTGGAAAGAAGAGATCTTGACAGTTTGTTGGATTGCCAACCAATAAACATGTGTTTTTTATATATGTTTTTTTGTTGGAGCCTTTCATTTGTCTGTAATACATAGTTTTCTATTGCAGTCATATAGAAATATATACCCTTATTAGTTATTAGTCAGTGTGATTTCATTTTTCTTATTTGGTTGGACTGATATTGTAAAGATCTTCACAGATCACTATCACTATTGGTTCTATATAGTATGCTGCATTCTATATCGTGACAAAAGAAAAAGAATAAACTAAATTATCAGTGGTTTCTATAGTAAGAAACTATAAATGTGCGAGAGTATTACCAATACCATTGTTGTTCTACTGTTAGCAACTGAGGATGAGGGGAGCATTTTATAATAATTCCACCCGGAAACAAGCAGAATGGCATATAAGCCTAGTATGCTTACATTATCATTTTTTTGTTGAAAATACAAAGTGTAGATTGCATTTTGCTTGCAATGTCGCTATAGCTCTGGACAATCTAGTGTATCTATATCCATCCATGTTACTAAAGTTTTAACCAATTATGCTAAATATAAAAATTATTGCATTCTATATAGTAGCACTAAAGCTGTGACTATGCAGCCGTCTACCGCAGGATAATTTAGTTTCACCAGAGTATATTCGGTGTTGTAACCAAGTATTTAATTAGAAATAAAAGAAAAGAGGTGCGTACATATGTGTATTCAGATACATGGTCGGGCCAAAATGAATTAGTGTATTGTGCGTACATATGTGTATCATGGGAGGAGAGAGCCGTTCACTGTGAACCATGTCCACCGAGGTTTGTTGCTGGTATGGTATATGTGTATTTTTAGTGTATTATGGGATTTATTTTCCTAAAGGAAAACAACCCTATTACCTGCATGACGTCATCAAGCAAATAAGCGAGGATGCTTCTGGACGTACGGGTACGTGCAGCGTGCACTTGGGAGGGGGCACAGGGGCGCCCGCGGCCTGCCTCGGCAATGTTCGGGGCCGCTGCGGAGGCCTCATGATGTATGTGGGAAGTTGTGGCTGGTTTGTATACGTGGACGGCAGGATTTCTTGAAGCACGTGAACGGATGGTTGAGAAATTTTAGGTGACCTGGCCTGCTTCCTGGCCAGAGCTTCGCTCTAGTTTAGGAATGTAGAGATTGAGGAACAGGGACAGGGGACGACCGTGCTCGGGATCTCTAGTTTTCGAAACAGGAGGGGCGGCTTTCGGGATCTCTCGCCTCCGTAACTTAAGTCCAATGATTTTTTGGGTTTTAGATTAAATTGAATAAAGTTTGTCCTATCCGTCTCATGGACTAGTGCCTGGCAGCGTCGTTGTCGATTGCTTGCCAGATCTCTTATTTATCAAAGATGTCTTTTTCATTTTGTGAACATTTTTTTTTGCGAAAGAGAAAAATCATATAGATGTCTTTAGTGTAGGTGTTGTTCATCTAGTCCTCCAATCTAGTGTTTTCCTAGTTGATTTTGCTTTTGCATTTTGCAAGGATGTTGCAATTTTGGGGGATATATAATCGAGTTCTTGCTCGTATGTTTGTGTTACCATCTCGTTGGATTTAAATCTTGGCATCTCTTGATGGCCGAACATGTATCTAGCTTCCAGATCCAGCATTGTTGGTATTGGCGGTTGATATTCTTTCAACTCATCAGATCAGTGGGGGTGATGTTCCATGGATTAATGGATTAAGTAACAACTATTTTATTTCAGATAAGTAAGATCTGTCACATAACTGCACGAACCTCATGTCAATTCCACTAATTCTAGACTTGTTCATCTTCCAAAATACTGCATAGTTCCTATTGGTTTCTTTTTTTCTTTTCCCCATTGCCATGGTATTTGGATCGGATATAGCACTTGTTGTTGAACAAGGTGATGCTTGGGTTACAGATTTGATCAAGGTTCGGAAAGCAAATTAGTTGAGTCCTTGCATATAATAACAACATTTATTAGGAGTATTTCCTCCATCCCACAATAAAAGAATAATATTTTAGCCTAAAGTTAGGGATCCACCCTATACCAAGTACATCACCGGTCCACTCACTGTGGTCCACTAAATAAATATATACAAATAGAAAAACTGTAGTGTGGGAGGAGGCTTAGCCTTTCCCTCCATCCTTCACGTGGTTGTCCCTTGGAGTGGGTGTGGCAGGGCTTGGGCTAGGTATGGCCCGTAGTGACTGAGCTAGGCACGGCACGCTGTGTCGCTCGAGTCATGCTTCTTAGGGTGTGTTTGCTAGAGGGCCGGAAGGGGTGGCGAGCCCCAGCTGCAACGACCCATGTTTGGTGCACTTGGCCTAAATCCCGACCAAGCTCTCGCGATGCAAAATCATCCTCTCGGCCTGGCTCCCAAGCCGGCTCCCCCCCCTCCCCCACCGTTTCTCGGCAGCCTAGCCAATGAGTGGGGATGATGGGAGGGATTGGGTCACCTCCCGCCATCTCACCTCCCCATCTTCCCCTGAACAAGGCCTTCCTCGACCATGTCTTCCCGACAAAGAGTCTCACCCACCGAAGATGTGCTGCCGTCTATGCTGATGGGCGTGCCCTATATGTGTTCGATGAAATGCCAAAGAGAACATGTGAGGAGGTAACCTTACCATTGTCTAGGTGCGGGGTCACCGAGCTCTTTCAGTAAGGGCAAAACCAAACACTTTCTCAACTTGGCTCGGCTCGCTAGACAACAACAAAACATGGGCACCATATCGTAAGGACACAGCTCGGCTGGCCATAGCCGGAGCCAACCGAATGTAGGACAACAAACATGCCCTTAGGCCAGACATTCGAGCCAAACACAACACTATGAACCATTTTCCCAAGCAGGCTGAGCCAACCCAAAGCTAGAGCAAATGGCCGATGGGGTAGAGAGAGGTGCTCGGGATCTTTTGCCTTCGGCATGGGAGCTATGGTGCTCGTGGTATATGGCCTCTAGGACAGGAACACAGGTACTTGGGGGGCCAGGGTTGGGGCCGGCAGCGCTATGGATCTCTGTCCTCCAGGATAGGAACTATAGCACTCGGGATCTTTGGCCTCTAGCATGCGTGCGGTGATGCTTAGGAACAAGGGTGCTGGGGCGACAACGCCGACATCTCGACCTTCATGACAAAAAAGGGCGAAGTTCGGGATCTCTCGCCTGAACGGGAGTAGCAACGCTCTGGATCTCCGCCCGGCCTCTAGGAGTACCGAGTAGACGAGTAAGGTATAAGAAAGTAAAAAATAAAATGAGTGCTCGAGCTTCATTGTTAGCGGCATAAGAGCATCTCCAATAGTCTTTCTAAATGTCACTCTAAATAATCGTTTGGAGAGCCATTTACATAAGGATACCTTTCTATATCTTTCCACTCCATGTAGAGAGCCTTCCGAGTTGCTCTAAAAGCATCTCCAAAAGTCTTTCTAAAACTCAGCTCTCTAAATCATCATTTGAAGTCTTTTCGCATAAAAATCACTTTACGTGTCTTCTCATTCTCCAAGAGTTTTTTATATCTTGTTTGCACTCTAGAGACATTTTCATTTTTATTTTTGGCTAACAAGAAATCCAGAATAGAAGATGTCTATATTTGGATACTTTGAAAACTGAGCCAATGAATCCTCAAGTTTGACAAAAGTCACCACAGATGTTTTGTTGTAGACGAGACTGTCGCCTACCCATTGAATCTTAGAATATTCACAGTAAGTCCTATTGGTAGGTGCTACAGGTGGGCAGGGGTGAAAGGTAACTATGTTCAATACATTTGTTTTGTAAATATTAAGAAAATGATGCAAGCGTGCCCAACCTAAAAACATAGCAAATCAAACCCCCAAAAATCTGATTTCTATGTTGCTAGTTTGGTAAATATTGATTGGTTTCAACTAAGCTTGTGTTTGGTTCAGAGGCGTCTTGGGATAATAATATGTCTACATACATAAAATGGATGAACCAAGAAAAGTCAAAGCGACTTATAATTTGGAACAGATGGAGTATTTTTTGTGTGACCTTTCTTGCCTTCTATTTGGTCAGGATGATTAAACCTAGTGAGAAGGGGGGGGTCGTCTTTAGATAGCTAAGTACATGTGGCTCACTTGCTATCCTCTCATACACCTCCCTTCTTCATCTCTATTTCCCCTTTTGCTACATGCTGTTTGGATACATCAAGGCACCGAGGACCTGATAGGTGTGCTGCCTACGCCACTCCCCACCACTTAGACCCATGCCTACATAGCTACTTCAAGCCACCCCCGTATGCACAATTGCGCCGCCTTGACCCATGCCGCCCGGTGTTAAACGGCACTACCGCTTCACTGGGGCGTTCGGGTTACCCTAACCGATCGGGTCGGGTAGTTCGGTATTTGAAGATTCGGGTAATTGAAACTGTTACCCGATAAAAGCCCCGATATTTCATTACCCGAAAATTGGTACCAGAATTCGGGTTCGGGTATACCCGATCTACCCGGTTATAGAAAACAACAAAGTACACAAATTTTCAGTAAAAAATTAAACAAAAAATTCACCAATAATTTGTGTAGAATTTCAACAACAATTTGTGAAGAATAATATATTATAGTTACTTGTTCAAACCAAGAGAATTATATTCAAATAAGGTGATAATTTCAAGTGTTCAACTAACAACACATGATAAAAACAAAGTCGAAGACAAAAATTCGGGTAGTTTGGGTAGTTCGGTACCCGTGCATTACCCGAATTACCCAAACTAATTTCGGTAATCAAAATCACTATCCGAACTTAGGATCGGGTACCTCGGGTTCGGGTAAATCGGATCCAGGTTCAGGTAGTTCGGGTATGGGTATCGGGTCTCGGGTTTTTTTGCCTAGGGTGACTACCGCCGCTGGCCACCTTGAGCTGCCTCACCTGCACACTCGACCTGCACATCACAGAGGCAAGGGAACGGACTGAATCCACTTTTGTATAGAATATTCCTTCGGATGGTGCCTTCTTTGTTGTCCTAGAACTAGACAACCTCAAATATACAGTATCCCTATCCATCTCATGTCATCCACCAACCAAACACATGTTTAGAAAATGGAAAAGTTCTACATCACCCCTAACATTTGGAGACGTATCTATTTAACACCCTCAAGTATAAAACTTGGTAACGAACACATTAAAGTTTGCAAAACAGGTCAATTTACTGCCTATGGTGGCTTTGCTAGGTGGTTCTGTCATGTTGGCCTACTAAGGTGGAACTTAATGCTGATTTGGATGATTGATGAGTGGGCCCCATTTGTAAGTGGAAAGGAAAAGCATTTTTGCATCGGGGAACCCTACAACTTGTTTCTAATTCATCTTTTTACCTTCCTTCAACCTTCATACATAGCACGCACTGCAGCATGGAGAGGAGCAGCGGTGGCGGCGAAGGGGGGCGGGAGGGGCGGCAGTGGTGGCGCTAGGGCACGCACGGTTGAGCGAGGGCGAGCTTGTTTGGGTGGGATCTGGCATAGGTGTGTCATCCCACGAGCGCGAGCTCTCCTCAAGCTTGGTGGGGGGAGCTCGTGCAAGAATCAAGAGGGCATGCAGGGGTTCATGGATTTGAGCCAAGGAGTGTCCAGGCGGGTTTGCGGTGTGTGCCTATGTTGCTGGGCATGGAGCAATAGAAGCGGTAGGTGGTGAGAGCAGAGAGATCGAAGAGCTCCGCCCAAGGTCGATAATGGTGGATGTACTATGATGCTTGGTGAGGGCGCTCGGGATTGGGTAAGGAGCTCCTCGAGGGCGGGTGGTGGCGGTGTACCAAGGCGGAGCCGAGGCATCATTTTATAGAGTAGAGAGGGCAGGGGAGGGGGGCGGGTCATGAGCTCGGTTGAGCCGCCCATGGCTGTCGTCCGTGTCTGCGCGTGGAGAGGTCGCGGCGGCTACACCGGGCGGGCGGGTGTGGTAGACGCGGGAGGGGCTTGGTCCTCATGCGCTTTCAGTTCCTCGCGGCTCCGACCGGTCTTTGGGCGGCGCTTCACCGTGGAAGATGGAGGAACACCTATTGGCTGGAGGTAGGGGATGACAGTTGGGGACCACCAGTAACAACCTGGATTTTGAGAAGCCAAAAATATGAACTTTTTAAAATTTTTCTTGCAATGTGTGAAACATGTAGCTGCTAGGACAAACGTAGGTGGACCCACTAAGCAAATGTTGCATTCATATAGAATTGATTGTAGGAGATTGTTGGAGTTTTGTAGTTAAGTTAGGGTTTTGTGTCGGAGTGCACAAATCCGTAGCAATTCTTTTCTTCCTCTCCAAAAAAATTCTCCTAATAATTTTTGGAGACATCTCATACCTAACTCAAATAATTTCCAATCCTCTGTTACTTCGTAGCAATCTTCCTGTGACTCTCGTGTCTTCTCCCGAGCTTCTCTCGAACCCCTCTCGGACGCTCTTCCAAATCTTCTCTAAAGTCTCTCGAGATCTCTTTAACTCAATCGTAATGTCTCTCTCTTCTTTTGCCTTATCTCTCGTAACTCCGAAGACCGCAACAACGCCACGCCTCCAGTCGACAGACAAGAAGAAGAGCCGTCCTTGACTTGACCCTGTTAGAATTATTGGATTCCCTTCCCCAATTATGTTGGTAACCGTCATGGAGTTTCCGGTGAAGTCTCTCATTTCTTCTATCCTTCCGCTAAACCTCTATTTGGAATCCCAACAGGTTCCTTGTGAATTTATCTCAAACTCTTCTCGAGTTCGTATCAAATTCATTTGAATCTCTCATTAATTATTATCTCAATATAAAAAAAAAGGAAACTTCTTTTCCTTTTAATTTATTGAGCTCCTCCTAAATTTGTTTCAACTCCTCTCGACCACGTTTCCATTCAATGCACTTCAAACTCTTGGATGAGTGCTTCCCAAATTCCTCCCTTGAATTTGTCTCGGTCCCCTTTTTTGAATTCAATTCAAATCCCATTTGAATTTATCCTAGATCCATTGTTTCCAAGTTGGCAAATAATATAAAGGGGAAAATCATTTCTTTTCCCACCTCTCATTTTCAGCCCAATCGCCCCCCCCTCCTCTCTGGACCAGCCCAGCTGCTCCTCTCCTCTTTTGTGCAGGCCCACGGTAGCAGCGAGCCCAGCTCGCCTTGGCATTCGCCATGGCCTAAGCAGCCAGCGGCAACGCAGGCCCAGCTCGCCTCTGCCCCGCCCGCCCAATGGCCCAAGGCCCGGACCACCGCTCCCCACTGAATCCCTAGGGCGAGTTGCCCGCCAATGTTAGCGTCGACCGGTCGGCGGCAGCTAGCCGCCGCTCCGACCACCCCGCTGGGCCGCCCATCACTTTTTGGCCCAATATTGCAGCCCAATAGCCCAGGTCGCCATCGTCTTCCTCGCCGCGCCTGGTCGTCGTCTAAAAAGTCGTCGTCGTCTTCGTCGGCGAAGGCGGAGGTGCAGCGTCGTCGTCGTCTTCCTGTTCGCCGGCGGCGTCGCTTTAGGGTTCCGGCGAGGGCCGTACCGTCGCTTTAGGGTTCGGCGAGGTCGTGATTCCGGCGAGCTCCCCGGCTCCCACAGGCTTTAGGGTTCGGCGAGGGCCCCGTCGCTTTAGGGCCTTCTCCCAGTTTGTAGAATCCAGGCCGACCGGCTGGCAGCGGTCGCGACACCTGGTGGCGCGGTTCGGCCGGCGGTGAGCTCGGCGGCGCCCTAGGCTGGGCCGGACCCATCCGGTGGGTATGGGTAGGCGGCAGGGGCTTCAAGGTCAGCCATGGCGGCATTTGGACGGCGGAGGCTAGGAGTTGGAGGAGGAAGGCGGCCACGGCGGAAGCGGGCGGGAGGGGAGGAGGGACCGCCCAGCGGGCGCGCTAGGGCTCGGCCCGACTCACGGCCCGAGCCACTAGCCGCCAGCTGGCCAGACCCAGCGGGGCCCGGCGGCGTCGTGCGGTCTTGCGTCGGCGCGAGGAAGATGAACAAGGCGGGCCCGTCCCGTCGTCTTGGGCTGCGGGCGGCTGGGCGCCCAATCGGGTGGTCGGCGCCTTCCCCCAACTTGGTGTGGTCGGCCAGCACCCCGAGTTGCCCTCTCGGCGCCGCCGCGCTCGCGGCGCGGTGCGGCCGTGCGCCCGACTCCGCCCGCGCGTCCCATCCGGCCAGCCTCGGCGTCCGTGCGGGGAGCAGCGTGTCCCGGCCGTCACATCACGGCGGGCGCGAAACAGCCCGAAGAACCTAGCCGCCGCCCCTATATCGCTTCCTCTCGCGAATCCCACGTTCTCCTCCATTCCCGAGCCGCGCCGCCACCACTCTTCTTCCCTGTCCGCACCGCCGCTCTGCTCCTCTCTCTCCTCATCGTATAGCGCTCCTCGCGCCATCGAGCGCCGCCCACAGCAGCGATCGCGCGCTTCGCCCCACCCGAGCCCGCCGACGGCGTCGCGGGTGCCTCAGCGTCGAACCGCTGACGGCAAGCGAGCGCAACTCCATCGATCCGCCGCCTCGCTCCGGCCAGCGGTGACATCCTCGCCGGCCGTTCGCCTTCGCGAGCGGCCTGCCACGGCGACGACGACCGGCGCGTCCGCCCGAACCGCGACTCAGCGCGTGACATCTCCTGCAGCCGAGCGAGACCCCGAGCACCACCGTGCTACACCGCCCGTCCATGACCTCCTCACGCGGACCACGCGGTACCAGCGCCCGCCTCGCCACGCCGTGTCGAGCCAACCGCCGGCCCTCGCCCTTGTAGCGACGTTGCGGCGTCGGCTGCGCCGCGTGGCGTGCTGTCTCTCGCCCCAGGACTGCAGCAGCGCCGACGGACCTCGTCGCCGCGGCCACTACTCCACGTCCCCAAAGCACGGCAGCACCCTCCGGCGAGCGAGCTACGCCCACGCCAACCCGTCTGCGTCACCTTGGCGCGCCCTCCGTCCAAGCGCCCGTCAGCGTCCGCGTGCTCTTCACCCCGCGACGCCGTGCGCCTCCGCCTCGACACCAGAGCCACGGGCCATGCGCGCGACATCGAGCAGGATCTCGGCGCCGTCCGCGGACCCAGCCTCGCGACCCGGCGACGCCGCGCCAAGCAGCACGACCCGGACGCCACCAACCGCGACACCCGAGCCCAGCGCTCGGCGTCTCAAGCCGACCGCGTCCGCCACCATGCCAAGGTCGAGCCCTGCAGCGTCGGCCACCTTCACGACGTCGTGCCTCGCCCCGGCCTGCCGTACGTCGCTGTCCAGCACGTCCAGCGTGCCTCCAACCTGGGTAAGCACCTTTCCTCAAGCCCAAGCTATTACCTTTTTCCTGCTCTTGCTGCCATTCCCTGACCACCTCCTTCTGTGAACAACCAAGGCGCACACTTGCAGGTCCTTGTGCCCTCGGAGGCAGCAGCAGTGTCACCACGCCAACCTCTCGGCCAACCAAACTGCACAACGATGAGCAGCAACACCCTGTGGGTGAGCCATCGTGACCCAAGCTTGCCCTTTTCCCTCTTATACATGATCTTGCCACTGCCCTCGTCTGAAATCCGGCCTTCGTGCCGTGGATTATACATTGTCGCAGGGTGGCTGCAGCCATGTTGCCGCTCCGCCGAAGTTGGGTGCCGCTGCCGTACCTCATTTCCGTCCAAGCCTCAACCATCCATATCAAGCTGTTGTAGCCCTTTTGTTCCAAGGTCGGACCTTTGATCCCATTGGCGCCGTCATGACGACGTTAACACCCCTCTTAATTTATCTTTTCTAATTACCCTTGTCCATGCATCGGATGTCATCTATACTTGTTGTATACATGAATCTTATATGATATATCTATCTTGTCACGCATGGTCACCCTCTTATCAATATATATCTGCCTTGCCATGATCTATCCTGTCGTTCATGATCATTTTATCTTATCTGTGGCTGTGAGTGCCATGCCTTCGTGCTGGACTACCTTTTTCTCTATATCTCGTTATCTCTCTTGTGCTATGGAAATGTGCGACTCCGTCCGTTTGTGTCGTGTCGGTTTGGTTTGTGTTATTGCTTGCCTGTGTATCGTGCCGTCCGAGGCGGGTCGGTGGATCGTACCTCGTTCGAACGTTTCGGTCATGGGTTTGTCCCGACGTGGCCGTGGCGCCGGCGTAACTCGTTCCCTCGCATTTTAGTTGTCTCTATCGCGCTGCGATCATTAGTCCCTACTCTCATCCCGAAACGTGGTCATTACGGACTCGACATCGATATTAATATCAATGCGGTTCTAACCGCACATGTCGAATCCTCCATGACCAAGTTTAGTGGGATACGAATTAGGAACCAACTTTAATAGTGTGACGGATGCCAACTCGCTTAGGTGAAGCTCGTGGCCTTGCCATGGCCATTGGGTTTTACCCTCTTTTCCGTAGTGTTTTATCCTTGTTCTTCTCACCTTCTTTAGATTCTTTCGTGCTTAAACCCTTGCATGCTTGTACCTAATAGACCCCCTTAGTGCAATTCAAGCACCTTGGTCTTGGTACCCTACAAGTGGATTAAGCACTTGTGTTCTTGCGTGTCGCTCCTTCTCTTCTCTTCCCGTTCCACCCTCTCTTAATTCTCGTCAATTATAATGGCATTCGGATTAGGGGAGAACGGAACTGCTTTTGCCACTTCTTTCGATTCTTGTTAATCTAATGGCGCTTGGATCGGAAGTAGTGTGTAGTGGTGTTTGCTCAAGATGAGCTAAGGTCTACGCCTTTTATCTAGAGGCCGTAGAGGTCGACTCGATCGACCTGTGAAATACGAGCAAGGCTACGACTTAGCTCATGCTTAGCAAACCACCACTCTTTCTTTAGTCCAAGGATCGGATATACGCCGAGAGGGCTCGCCCCCCCTGTGTTCCTTCGGTGTTGTAGTCCTTTTGAGTCCTGTCACCTCTTTATTGATTGATTGCTCTCTTGTCGCGTGTAGTCTCGCGAGGTAGTTGCTTCGAGGTTAGCGTTGGACCGAGGCTCGGTGGAGGAAGAGAGCATGGAGGACAACAGGACCATGGAGTGGAGTCGCCCCAGGAGGAGACCATGGTATACGACTACACCAACAAACGAAGACTAGTACCACTACTTCCTCGTCATCGCAGGTGTCATGGCAGCACTTTACTTTAGAGAATCCTATTTAGACATTGCCAATAGATATGCTAGTGCTTTTACTTTATTCCTTGCTAGTATATGATGCATGCCTTTGCCTGAGCCCTGAATGCCATGCTTAAAACCCATCCACCACAATTACCCGGCTTTTTTCGCCAAGACTTATATATTTCTACCTGCTTGCTTGCACTTGCCACTTTGTGGCTATACCTCACTTACGTGTATATATATGAACCAGAAATATATGAGCCGGGCGTTGAGTATGGTGTCGGGCGACTTCCGGTGCCCGGTGATTTGTGCCATCCGGGGGAGTGAGATTACGGTATGCCTTAGGTGTGTGGTGGTGAGGGTCGAGTCGACCGACCGCAGGGATCTACGATGAGTCGCGGAGGCCGGTCTTGCCGGGGGATACTTCTAGGCGTCCCCATTTCTATCCTACTACGGCGGTAACGGTAATGTGCGGATTTGGAGACCCGGTGCTGACTCTTGTGATGGGATGAAGGCCGGAAAGGGAGTGTGAAGATGTCTTGCCTGGTCCTACCTAAGGACTTATTGTCTTTGAGGACCGAGATCTAGGGAATTGGTGCTCACCTCACGTCTTACGTATGGGCGGGTTGCGGATTGCCCCTTTTAGTCGGGCGGTGCCATACTTACTAGGTGGTAGCGGTTAGTGTTAGGGAGTGACAGGGCTGAGGGCTTCCATCCCCGCCTCGAGACAGCGGGGAGTGATCTTGAGCCGCGAGAGCTCGATGCCGTTCTCCACGGTCTCGGTAGCGACGGTGGTACTCCGAAGCTTCCCGGTGAGTGGTAAGGTGGCATCGTCGAATTAGGAGGTCTCCGTATGTCATCCTAGACGTGTGATCAGCATCGATGATGGTGACCGTGGCGTCTTGAGCACAAGCTCTGCAGAGTTGTAAATCTATACGTATAGTCCGGACTTCGGGCTAGGACCTGTCTAGACCGGGACTTGCTAGGGTTGTGCCGGCCTTTTTGCCTGGAAACCTGCGGCCTGTGCCGGTCTTTTGACCAGGTTTTCCCTGGATTTCCCTTCTCCGAGTAGAGAGGGTGTTTTCTCTTCTTACCCCTGGGTTGAGTGCTTGTGTGGCGCTACGGCTGAGAGCCGATTAGGCAAGGCAGAGGAGCAGGTGTTGCCTTGTCGCCCTGTGTCAGTTGTGAGATATGAGATGTCTATTGCGATTGAGATGGACTTTGGGGAGATGTTGGGAATGAGTTAAAATGTGAAAAATAATTTTATTATTACTTGCTGCTTCGATGCGCTAAAGATGCGAACCACGGCCAAATACTAGGATCGCGGATCTCTTATTTTCTGTTTTCCACCAAAGCTCATTCGGTGCTGACCATGGCCTGCACATATCCGGGCGGTGTGCGATTACCCCGTCTCACAAAGAAATAGAAGGATTAGGTGGTCTCGTGCCTACGGCTCAAGCTTGGATCCAAAGAAAAAGATTGTTTCCGCCAATCTCTATGCCGACTCGATGAAGCCCGTGAAGGAGGAGCCTTCACTTGTCGACGTGCTACGTCTACCCCGAGATCCCGAGTTATGCTTCCGCTAGGTTAATCTTGTATTAGATGAGTCCTCGAGGAGTTGTATTGTCTTGAATGTTGTAAATATACGATGTATGACTGTGATATCAGTTGTAAATAATAATGTGATGGAGTGATCTTGTGGGACTATCACATTATTATCTTATTCTGTATTTTCCCTTCGTGGAAAATCGGGATGTTACACCTATCACTTACAAGCAGGGGTCCACTTTCGTCAGTAGTACACATCATCATCCCGCCAACATGGCAAAACCGCCTTGCAAAACCACCATAGGAGGTAAATTGACCTGTTTTGCAAACTTTAATGTGTTTGTTATCCGGTATTATACTTAGACACCACTCCAAATGTCGGGATGGTATAGACTTTTTCGTTTCAAAAATCATTGATGGATCTACTGCTATGAAATTATTATTGTTAAAAAAATAGAATTGCAGCCAACAACACCATCCAAAACAATATCACTGCAAAGTATATAAACCAAGCTAGATTCTTGGCTCAAGAACTTTTGTGCTGTAAGAAAATAATGAAAAAAAAGAGAAAACAAGAGAGATCAGAATCAGAGAAAAAAAATCAAAGGGGAAAAAAACAGAAGATAGAGATGGATGAAGAAAGTCGCACCTGAAAGAAAAAGATATATTAAATTGAAGTGGTTGAAATATTTATTTATATATCTAGTCTTAACTGAAAATAAAAATAAAATTATCCAAATAAGTGGAGCCAGAAGCTTTAGAAGCCTAGCAATTCTAGTTATGCAAAAATATTTGCATAGCAAATTACAGTGCTCTTCCCGTGCAGCCAAGAAACCCCCTAGGTTCATTTTAGGAGCTTTGGTGAACGATGTAACTGTTATTCATAATCAATAAAGTGCGCCAAATGGCTTCCTAAAAAAAAAAAAAAAAAAGAGTTGTCAAAAGTTTGTCATCGGGGGCAACCATTTCTCATGCGAAAAATAGATACAAAGTTCAGGGAAACTAAAATTCAGAACTGATCATTGATAAACAGGTCATGAAGTTTGTCAAAAGCATTCTGTAAATGCTTCAATAGACATTACAGTAAGATACACAAGTTACTAAGCAAATTCAGATCAGTAGCTAAATGATATTCTCTTGAATACAAGTATTGATTCATAGGTGTAGGTCGATCCACTATTCTCTTCAGCATCAAACTAAATCAACAAGACGTTAGTATTTGCTGGCTCAGCATCAACATGCGAGAACAGGACACACTAAGGTGTTTTTCGTGGCAGCTGTACAAATCAAATCAAAGAATGGCACAGTACGGAGCAATGGTGGAGAGGAACAATTTTTGCTTCAAAGGAAGCAAGCAATTGACAGAACCATGTAGCCATTAAAATACTGATCGTTGTGTCGCCATCGAAGACGTGCAGAGTGAAGAGGATCCTTGTATATATTCAACTCGTTAAGGTCGTATAGTGATCTCTACCAATAGAGAAAAATACCCAAGGCCACCTAGTTAGATTCATGATGGATGTCCATATACAAGAACTACTAGTTTGCATATAAATACTTGCATACGGACACACAAATTTTGTCTATCAATGGTAGGTACCATACGTGCCTTGCCAGAGCTTTTACGCCGTCCGCAGCAGCACGAGAGGCTGGCAAATAACTAGAATCTTAATAAAGAAATATAATAAAGCATTCAACTAATGTTTTCTTAAAAGATTGCATTCAAGTAATATCTGATTAATTATTGATATAGTATATCTTAACATTGCTATCGTGAAAGTTTCACTGATAATACACCACTACTAGTAGATCAATAGAAAGAAACATGACTGCAGCAATACTAACGACCCACAATCAAAGTTAACACACCAACCACTACTGTGAAGATGAAGAGTACAGCAAAATACTACTCATTGTTGAACATACAAGCACCACATATCCCTTGCTCAAGAACCACACAGGTGGAGCATCACATGGATGCAACACTCTTTTGGAATGTTATAGTCTCCAACAGTGTGGTCATCCTCCAGCTGGATGCCAGCAAAGATGACGCGTTGTTGTTTAGGCCGAATACCCGTGTTCTTATAGATCATCGTCTTGACATTGAGGATGGAGTCTGTGCTATTCACATTTAGAGTTAGGGTCTTTCCATCCATCGTCTTTGCAAAGATCTTCATGGTACCTCTTGGAGACGAGATGAGAACAAGGAGAACGTTGGCCTCCTTGCCAATGTTGTAGTCTGCCAAGGTGCGGTTGTCCTCTAACTGTTTGTTATCAAAGAGGAGGCACTGCTGATGCTTGGGAAACCCCTCTATTGATTCAATCTTGCCCTTCACAGTACCAATGGTATCTAAGCTATCAACCTCAACTGTGATGTTTGTGCCTAACAACGTCTCCACAACATAAATTTGCATATTTTCTTGAAGGTCAAGTGTGGACCTATTCTGGATGCCATAATGAGCCAACGTAAGGTTATCCTCTAGATGCACTCCATCAAAGACAAGGTGGTATTGTTCCTGGATCTTTGCCTTGACACTAGACAAGGTATCAGCTGGCTGGACCGTGAGACGGATTGTCCTACCAGTGGAGCTCTTCACAAAGATATACATCCTGGATATGCAAACAAACATCAAAATTTTTAGACAAATAGAGTACTTTTGTTCAAGATTAGGCAACGATTACAACATATAGTACAAGCAAGAACACTAGATAGTTATATAATATAAAAAAAGTTTAGAAGTAAGACTGAAATCTACTGCATATATAAGAGCATTATTTTCAGTACAGAACAAGGTGTCGCACGATAAGTCTATATTGCATACAGAGTTAAGTATTCAACAATCATTTTAAAAAATAGAGAACTTGGTCCACTCGGTTCTCTACATCAAAGAGAGTTAATATGCATGCATGGGCGCGTTCTCCTTTAACTGTACCTTTTCTAGTATTGGGAATAGAATTTGACAACCTCTGAATGCCACATAATTTGTCAGTCAAGAAGACTCTTAACGTTACACAAAGTTTCTAGAATGCATCTATCAAAAACAGATGCATCCTACAATTTCCACCAGCAACAAATAGTAACAGCACATATATACTTCTTTATTATAGTCTTGTTTTTATTTAGCCTGTATATATAGTATACAGCTATAATTAAGCAAAACTTCAACAATCAAACTGGTAGGATCAGAAAGAAGATAGATCTACAGTGACAGAGATTGACCTATAATATAACAAGACTTTCTAGTATTGCCACATACTCCGTAATAGCCAACAAGACTAATTAACGTTAAAGAAGCTTGCCCAGACGTTTTAAGTTTCTCAATGCATCTATGAAACTGAAAACTCACAGAATTTCAACCACCAACTAAAACATCTAATATGCAAGTAGGCTTAGAGATCTACATTAACGTCAACAAAAAAAAAAAAAACCTAAAACATCTAATATGCAAAACGTCAACAACTCAAACGCAGGTAGCAGAAAAAGAAGATAGATCTACATTAACAAATTTCAAATTTGCTGCCTGTAGGCTTAGAGATCCAGCAGACCCAATCCAACAGGTAGTAGAAGAAATTAAAGAAGGTAGATCAAACAGCCAACAAGCAATCCTAAGATCCAGTACACGATACTAGATGGGAACAGATTTCCTCCCGTAATCCTGACTGATATTGACTGTCTGTAGGCTTAGAGATCATGGACACCCACGAGTATGACTGAGACTAGTAGTAGTAGATCGAGATAGGCAAAAACCAACACGTCGAGCGTACCTTGAAGTCGGGATCGGTGGGTGTTTTTGCTTTCCACCGGAGAGTTAGCACAGGGAGATCGATATAGCAACCGGCAACCGCAAGTGCAAGAGTTTTGGGTTGAGGATAGACGGCAGTTTTATAAACGCCGCCACTCCGCGAACAAAGCGGGCTGGTTTCTTCAATTTTTCGCGACGGGACGGGAGCTGCTTTTCTATCTGCTGCCCTATCCGTGCCGTCCTTTCCTCAATCTCATATCATCATTGGCACAACGTTGGGAGGATAACATGTTTACAGGTGCATGTTTGGTCCTCGATCCTCGTTGGCTAATGATGTTAATTTCCAGTTCTCCCTTGTATAAGTTTTAGTTAGTTAACATGTTTACAAGGAGCTTTCTCCATAAACTGGTTCGTCCAACGAACTACTGATCTTCATTACCCTAGCTATATGTGGTCTCGTGCAAATTCAAAAACATAAATATATTGAAATACAGGTGAATGACCTGATCATGAAAAAATAACCATAAATATTTGGGGTTTTATGGCTCAGCTTGCACAGGTATCACTACGGGAAATTGGGCATCGCCGACGGCATCATCAACAGCTACGGCCTCAGACTAGCAGAAGTCCGAGCACGGAGGACGGAGACGGACCCGCCGATACGCCCTCGACCGAGCATGGCGATGGGCCGTGTCGGCGCCCTTGAGGTTTGCATTACTCGACGTACATTCGTCTTTACACATCTAGTAACGTTTGCATTACTGAAACAACGACGACTAAATGTTGTAGGCTCAGGTAGAAGAGGAAAGACGGCTACGTCAGGAGCAAGCACAACTGCTAGCAGAGGAAAGGAGGCGCCGTGAGGAGGTGGAGGCCACGCAGCGACAATGGCGGCCAAGTTCGAGGAGCTTACTAGGTTCCTTTCCGGGCCAGGTGGTTTGACTCTGCCACCTGGGCTCCTAGGGCGGCCGCTCCACGCTTCGCCGGACTCAGGCCCGATGCGGGTACTCCTGTGAGTATGATAGCCGGTGGCGTATCCGAGTGTATATTGTCGGGGTCCGCCGACCCCAATGACTTGTTAAAAATAGCACTAAAACTCTTCTCATCCACATGTAAATCACTCTCAAAATAGAGAATCAATGCATGTTTGACCCGTCACCTACTACTTCGATTTTCGTTTTCAAGTAATCATGTCTAACACTTGTCTTCTTTGCGCAAGGCTTCCACTCCTGGATCGGCAGGGTCGAATCAGCCGGCTGTAGGTGCTCCAGGTGTTGAGCAAGGCTCCCCGTCCCCGAACCATCAGTATCCACCTCTCCCACCCTTACCGCCTCAAGAATGAACTTGTGAGACTCGCTAGACTTGTCTGGACCATTTGTGGACTTGATGTTTCTCTTGTGGACATGGCGTTGGACTTGTGGACATGATGTTGGACTTATGGACATGATGTTAGACTTGTGAGGCATGTTTAATATGGGTTATGTGATATATCGCTGTGTTTTATGTGTTGGATGTGTGAAATGTGATATATATATGTTACGTGATTGAATGGATGTGATATATATTATATATGCGTTTATTTGTCAAGGTGGAAAGCAGAAACAAATAAAAATTATAATTTTTCAGCTCTTTGCCGAAGCTGCTCTCGACAAAGGCTTCTTTGCCGAGAGTTTTTGACATTATGTTCGGCAAAGCCGGGAGCCCGAACGGCCAGCTTCCCTTTCCTTTGCCGACGCTTTTTTTCGGGCTCTCGGCAAAGAAGACCTCTTTGCCGAGTACCACGATGTACGGTGCTTGGCAAAGGTTTAAAAAATAAAAAATAAAATTCTTTGCGAGCACGGGGCCGACAAGTACTCGGCAAAGATGTCATCTTTGCCGAGTACCTCATTGTAGGGTCCTCGGCAAAGTTTTTTAAAAAATAAAAATTTCTTCGCCGATCGTCGGTGTTCGGCAAAGGGTGTTTAGAAATATAAAAACAAATTCGAAAAAATAAGCTTCTTCGCCGATCGCCGGGTGTTCGGCGAAGCCGAGTAACGACCGCCAAAAACGTGGTTCGTTAATGGTTACTTTTCTTCGCCGGCGCTATTTTCGGTTCTCGGCGAAGGCTTCGCCAAAAGGGGTCTCGACGGGTCGGCAAAGGGCCTATGCCGAAAAAAAATTCCCGTAGCACCTTTGCCGACCGCCCTCGAAAAAGCTTTCTACGGCTAGCCTTTCGCCGAAGGTCCCCGCCTTTGCCGAACGCCCCGCACGCTCGCAAAAAGGACCAAATTTCTCCCTCGTGTATTTACGGTAGAAGATTGCGTTTAGAGTCATGACATTGTTTAAGTTCCATTTTCAGTATAAACCGCCTACCTATATTTATATATATCGGATTTTCGCACTTGTAGACACCCTCGGACCCCGTGTCACCCCCACGCAGGCGGCTTGGGCGGCTCTCCTAACCCTAGCACCACCCCCCACCCATCTCCTCCCTCTCGCCCCATGCCGCCGGCGGCTGTGCGGCTTCGCCGGATGGCGGTGGCGGGGCCTCTTCTCTCTTTTGGCGACATGGGGTGGCGGAGTGGTCCGGCGGGCGTGACCGAGCTTGAGCCGTGTGGAATTCGGCAAGGCCGCCCCTTTGTTGTGGCAATGCCGGCCATGGCCTGGGTGAGCGTTTGCGGTGGTGGGGCTCTATCCTTCGTCCTCCTCTTGTACCCTCTTGGCGGTGGCGTTGGTGTTAGCTTGGGCTAGCGAGATCCGTGGGCCGGGTGGCTAGATCCGCGCCCGACGACCGACTCGGCCTGGTCAGGGAAATGTGTCGACCGACAACGGCTGTGATTGCGGCGGTAGAGTGAAGATCTCTAGTTTGGTTTTGGATAATTAGTGACACCTATGGACTAATCTCTCGATGCTAAGTGTTTGACTAGATTGGAGATTGGTCGTGACGGAGTGGTGCATGGTGATCATGGAGGATGGATTGAGGCGATCCAAAAGATGATCAAGCATGCAACTCAGTGGAGTTTCGGAGATCAATTGAACCCAAGGCAAAGATATAACCATAAGGTTTTTGATTTCACACTCAAGACACCATAGAGGGTGTGAGTGATTATAGGATCGATAAGCCGTACTATAAAGAGGGGAAACTTATCGTATATATCGATCCTCCAAAGGTGCCTTTAGGTTCAAAATTCATATGCATGCATTCTAACCTAAAGAGCTAACTCCGCGACTTGACGAAAATGGTTTTGAAATGCTAACACATGGAGTCGGGGTGTTCTTCGACGTGTCGGCAACAAGAATCAAGTGACGGAAGTCGGTTTGGAGCAAAGGCGAAGGAACGGCAACACAACGACGAAAATTCGCGGCTTCGGTCGGTGACCGGACTCACTCGGCCGAAGCGAAGATCCGACCGGGCGCTCCGGTTTATGCGTCGGGCCCAGCAGAGCATGTTTTTCGATCGGTGGTCGACGGGCGACCGGACCCATCGGCCGGAAGCTTCCGGTCTTGACCGGGCGCTCCAAACGGACGCAGCGTGACCCGGACACACGGAGGCGGGGGTCGGGCAATCGCTTTTTTTTTGGTCAGTCGGTTGTGGCCGACCGATTGTCGACCGCACTCACTAGTGAGTCCGTCGACCGTCCGGCCAAAGCTACGTAAATCGTGGATTTCACCCCAACGACCACATTTCGTGGTGTGACCTATTTATACTCCTTTTGGCTGCCTCATGCTCTCTCTCTTGGTCATTTGAATCACTCCTAACATCCTAGAGCTGAGTAACAACTCTCCCTCTCTCTCATTCTTGCTTGTGAGCTTCATTCTTGAGAGAAGAGGTGATCCAAGTGCATTTGCATCGAGTTCTTGCATCTAGAGGCACTTGGGGATCGTTGTGAGCCGGTTGGTTTCTTGTTTTTCTTGGAGACACCGCTCCTAGCCGGCTTGGTGATTTGGTGGAGTTGTTGGCAAGAGAAGGTGATTGTTATTGGCCACCTACGGGCAAATTTGTGAGAGAATCACGCACTCCTCGTCGGAAGACAAAGTGCAAGGAATACATTGCTCGTGTCTTGGGTACCTCACTTGTGAGTGGTGTGTTGAGGCTAGCAAGTGCACCGCCTAGCTCAAACATCATCCTTGTGTTGGTCGGCACAACCGGAGACTAGCTTGTCGGTGTACAAGTGAACTCCGGGTGAACAAATCGACTTGTTCATTGTCTTGGTTAATGGATCATCATCTTCGTGTGATTGATTGTTCATCTTCTTCACGGTGATTGGTTCATTGCCTCTACACGGCGGTATAACAAGCTTCTCACTCTTGCATTACTTTCCTAGCTTACCTTGAGTAGAGAGCTAGCACTTGCTTGTGTAGGCCGTTCTTGCTAGCATAAGGATCATATTAGGATTGCTCACTAGATAGAGTAGTAACATAGACATTTTGTGGTTTAGAGATCATAGCATATTTAGTCTTGTCACTAGAAGGCTTGCAAGACCACTAGAGCTAGTGCAAACCGCTTGATCGCCATTTGTTATACTAACCGGTTTGTTTAGTTGAGTTTGTAGAAAATTTTTATAGGCTATTCACTCCCCCTCTAGCCATCTAGGACCTTACATAGAGCTCACGCAGTGCGGAGGGCGGCAGAAGGAATTCATTTCTTCTTATTTGTTAGCTTTCTTCCCTAGCGGCTACTCCTGCTAGATTCCCCATAAACGGGATGGGTGCAGAGCATAGTGGGAGGCTCCCCAGGTACCTCTTTGTGACGGTTTATACTGGATAGGTGTACTGGAGTATGCTTTCCGGTACAACAATGTAGATAGTTTGAGGCCGGGCCTACACCCTTTTGAAAGGGGAAATCACGCTCTTCCTTACTTATGCATCGCCGTCTTTCTACCTTGCCAACACCACCACCTCGCCAAAATTCCGCCATCCACCACCACCGGCCGTTGGCCACATGCTTGTTGTACGCCAGCGCCCGCCCCACCGACCGTCATCCCCCATACACGACTGCTGCAAGTTTTGGGCAGTGGCTGAAAAGGAAAAAAAGACAAGATACGCATGGGGTACCCGGATCTTGTACTTGGCGAAGAGTCCAAGCGCTCGCAGAGGAGGTTGGGGAAGATGACAGGAGCACTCGCCGCCACGAGGTTGAGGAAGATGACAGAAGCACTCGCGCGGAGTTGGGGAAGATGACAATGAGGGCTCGCCGAACCCTAGGTCGGCTCCACCGTAAGTAGGATGAAGAGGAGGAGGAGAAAGAGAAAGAGGAGGAGGAGGCACACCCTCGCCGCAGTGGAACCGTGGGAGCGCTTTTAGCGGCGGTGTAGCGAGATGGAACAACGGGCGCTACCGATGTAGAACGGCAAAGATGCCGCGAGTGGTTGCCGCGCAAGCAAGACGGAGTGGCCGGACCGGCGATGTGGAAGTGCCTCTTTTCGAGTCCCTACGATGTGGAGGTGGCCGGTGTTGGCATTTGTTAAGTGCTAAAAGAATATGAAGGATTCTCAAGAAGCACACGTAACACCTACCATTGTAGCTTTTTCCTAGGATGAGTATTCTAGAGTATCGTATCCACAGGGAAGTTTTGGCTAAAGAATTCTAATAAGTCACAATTATGTATCCACTAACTTAGCAAACCACTAGACTATAGTGAGGGGGTAATTGATAAAGGATAAGTTAATAACAAAACATAAAATAATAACCTACCTAAGATATCAAAGAATAACTAACTAATCAAGAGGTCAAAGAGAGAGTTTGAGGTTCCTGGGTACTTCTCTATTACTTAGGTTCTATGATAGCAATTACACTAAAGCACTTTGGAGCAACAGTTCCTTTTCAACTCTCGAGAAAGAATGGGAAGAAGGTAGTTGGGAGAAGGCTGCCTAAAGCTCTACGAAACACCAACCCATACGTGGTGGACTACAAAAAGCCCCGACAGGGCTGTCACCCCCTGGGGCTACCACAACTATCCGTAGGTTTGGGTGCAACCTCGGGTAACCAATAGCCTAGACACCAAGTCTGCACTATCGATTACTACTCTAGCTACCATGAATAACTAGAGTCCTCAATACGAGCGGAGATCCCATGCAATAGCATAACAACTATACTTAACCATATATGAAAGACATGGAAGTGAATAGAGAAGATAAAGATATGAATCATAAATCTTGTAGAGAAGATACAAAGATATACCATACTCAAGAAGACATCTCGAATCAGAGCATAGCTCCACTCTCCTTTATTCTTGATTAGATCTAAGTTAGATCTAATCTAGTTCTAATTACATGGCTAATCTATCTCTAATTACATGACTAATCTTCTTCTAATCTACTTCTAATTCACTAATCCCAGAGAGAGGTTATCCTTACATTGGGACACCTCGCTCTACAACTGAGAGATAATGAATAGAATGAGATAGAATGAATTTAGGGTTTCACCCTGGGGTCAGGGGGTCTTCTTATATAGGCCTTGGCGATGAATGATAGCCCTTGGATCAAACCGACCTTGGCAACGGTGTAGATACAACCTCAATGTCGGTGGTAAACCGCCATAGAAAGGAGAGGATGACAGGAGGACCCACCGGCGGTCGGCCTAAATGGCTCGGCGGCCGCCAGGTCCGTAAGCTTCCCGGCTTCGTGTTTCTTCTAGTGTCCTCTGGTACCTTCTAGAATGTTTTAATCCACTTTTTTGGTCGAAGTTACTTCACGGTTAAGTCTTGTCATCGTATGTGAGATATATTTCAAACTTTCTCCATTCTTCTCGGTGTTTATCTGTTAAGTCCCTGAAAAGATATAAATCACCAAAGCTCGTGGAATTATATTAGTTAGACCCCTAGTCTATGTTGATATTCATTTTACGTCCTTATTTCATGTCTAGTTGACTATTAATATTATACTATAACAGGTGTCAACAGCCGGGCCCGCGACGGCGATGAGTACGCTCTGCTTTCCGTTCGGAAAGGAAGGGAAGTGAGAGAGAAAAAGGAATCAAATGCGGAGGGAGGGAAGGCGTGCAGGTGCCAGAACATGTCGCACGTCGCGCACAGGAAAGGTGTCAGTACCGTATACGCGTATACGAAAGGAGAGTATGTATCAGTGTATTTGATCTTAAATTTATTTGTATTTCAACTGAGCACGAATCTCAAGACAGGTGTATCCGACGGCTGTATGTTTGGGAGCATGTGCTCTTGGGTGTAGATTTAACTTTCTCAGTAGTTTATATACGCCGCCACTCCACTAATAAAGCGGACCGATCGATATGGGTCGGTTTCTTTATTTTTCGCAACGGAACGGGAGCCCCGAACCCGCCACTCCACTCCACAATTCCATATGACGGCATCGCAGGGAGCTTCGCCGCCCCTTTCCCGCTTTCCGTGCCGTCCTCCTGGATATTCCTCGATCTCATCTCGTCATTGCCAAAAGACTAGCTAGTAGATGCGTTCTACAGCGATTCCTCCTGACCATTGCCTGATACTTATAGGCCACGATCTTGACCTCCCTCTTCCCTTGCCAAATTATTTTGCTCACTGAGGAATGGTCATTGGTTTCGAGAGTCGAAATAGTTTATTTTAAATACACATAAATTTTTTAGATAAATTCATATGGCCGATACTTCACTACATGCTCAGTGTAAAATATATAGACCCAATGCTTGTAATCATTGTGTAATAACCTCCATGGAATTCACATTGATGGTCGAGTCTAAGACGGCCGGATTCAATTTCTATGTTTGATTTGAGTCTGTTAATTTTGAATTTGTTTTCTTATGTATTAAGATGGGATGGATCCCACTATATTTATACCTATTAATAAATTTGTACTTATTTGTTTTCTGCGGTCCATCCATTTGTTTTTTGTCCGTCTTCCTTAAATAACTCCATGAATGTGAAAATCGTCTCTTTTCACGTTTGTCTACAGCTCTCATATATATATGACATGTGTATGTCATCTTATCTTATAACTAGGAATTCTAATCCAAATACAACATGTTCGATGAGACTTATTTTGTGTTTTTTTAAACTTAGACCCCACGCGTCATATACGAGTCCAACTCATGTTGCGTCAAAGCCTCCTCGTGTTTCTCCTTGCCGATCATCTCTTTCTTCTCAAACCTAAGTCATGAATACACACTTGCTTCATAATTCAATGTCTGTTCATAATTATATCCTTATATTAGACTTACCTTCTACTTCTATCGAACGGAAATTGGATTCCAACTCTATCTTGAAGACTTGGAGTTCAACTTGCACACATGTAGGGCCATGCGCACGCATTGACTCAAGAAGAAATTCGTAATGATGATTATTAATAAAGATTCTCGATTACAATACATATTGGGTATTACTCTATATATCTCGTGACGTAGCATAGACTCATGATTCACACTCATATAAGTGAGATCATCTCGGTTCAGTTTCAATACGTGTTGACTCCCGTGGCAACGCATTTAGCATATTTGCTAGTAAATATAGAGGGCTACACGATTGGTGGTCGATCTAACCAGCAATCAATCTATAACTTTGATTTTTTACATGACTTATCCTCTACTCTACTTTTCAAACCCCATCTTGCTACTCCTCTCTTTTAGCCGATGATCAAGGGCGGCGCCCTAGGCTGACCCCCTAAGGTTCTCACCACGATGGGGTCTCTCTTAAGGGAGAGCTTTGATAGCTACTTTCCTAGTTTATCTGAAAACTAACTGTTAGTTTACGTGACGTAAACAAGATAGCTATTCTTCAAAGGCTGGCGTGCATGTAAACCTAGTCGTCCTTCACCACATAGTAGTTATTTCTCCGACACTAGTGCCAGCTCGAAGGTCTTTCCAATGTAAAGGATAACACTAGACGATCTAGGTTGTTTCGATCTTAGATTCCAATGTTCACGGTGGTGTGTGCATTTGCATCGCATTCATGGCGGATTCGGGGAATTATTCATAAGGGGGTCGAGCAAATCCAACTTGAGTTGTGTTAATTTAAGGCCCTGTTTGGTTTAGGGAGTTTTTAGTCCCCTGACTAAAAAAGTCTCTTTTAGTCCCTCACAAACCAAACAAATATGACTTTTGGGAGTAAAACGACTAGCATTTGAGACTAAAATGTAGAAGACCCTCCAACAGGGACTAATCATCGTCTCGTCTCGCATCGCATCGACGCTCGCCTCGCTCAGGCGAGAGGCTCCGCCGCCAGGCCCGACGCCGCCAGCCCCGCCGCCGCTCCACCCCGCCGCCACAGCTCCACCCCGTCTCCCCTGCTGCTGTCTCGCGCCATGATTCCCTCGCGCCCTAACCCTAAGCGGCCTCGCGAGTTCGCCTCCGCCAGGAGCTCCGATGCTATGCTGCCTCGCGAGCTCGCCTCCGCCGCGAGGTCCTCTTCGGCGGCGGATCCACTGCAGCGCGACCTCTACCGCGGCCGAGCTCCGCTCCCGTCCGCATCGCTTCATCTGCTTACCCCGCCGCCTTCGACAGCCATTCCAACATCGGCCGGCGATGAGGACGCCGTGGACTTCCTCTCCGACCTCTTCTCTCAGGCCCCCTCGCATCAGCCCCCTCGCATCACTTGGCATCCCAGGGCTCCTCCCATGGCGGATCAGTCGGCGACTTCTTCAATCCGGGGATGCGGCCATTCATCCCCCCGGGCGCAGCTGCCAGCGCTGGAGGCTCCATGTCTCAGGTAGTTCTTATTGCACTCCCTTTGGTTTATTATTCATTTATGCTCATCTCTGAAATAGGCAATCAGCAAATGGCACTGTATGTATGCATGCATTGACATACTCTAGATTTTTGAATGGGTCACAAAGGAATGATTGCATGCTTACATATTCAATTATTCAGTCTCACTTCTCAAGACCATGAAAAAAATTATGTTCACAAAAAAAAAAATAGTACTAAGGGAGTTGAAAACTGTTGCTTAAACAAGAGGTTTAAATATCCTTAAACAGTACTGGCATAGACTATTTGAAGATTGCTGGTACGAATCCTACTATCAAATATGACATAAGGACCGTGACTGCTAGATGTCACAGAATCATAACTATTCTGATTGCAGGTCGCATTCCATTACCTCATAAGTATTAAAAAGAACAGATATATGTAATTGAATGTTTAGTTGCCTTACCTTTTGGATCAGCAAGAAAGTGAACTGTATTTCCTTTAAATAAAGGAAGATACCGGTGGCTCGTAGTATAATCAGTAATAGCTATGGGTGGGACTCTCATATGATCAGTAATAGTCTAATAGGTGGGACTCTCATATGATCAGCAATAGCCAAATATAATCAGTAATATGCTTTGTTTCTCTCTTCCTCTGCTAGTAGTAAAACTGGATACCTTTGTTTTTTTAAAAAATAAATTATATGGAATGGATATGTTAATTTACAGATCTTTATCATATTTAGTTTCTACCGGTTGTTTTAGATAGAAATCCTAGCATAAATGTGAAACCTACTCCTATGAAACTACTTTCTTATTCTAGAGCACATGTTTCTGAGAGCACATGTTTCTTACTGGTTTTTTACCTGTTGAATGCTCTGTTAAGTACAGTTTCTTATTCTAGAGCACATGTTTCTGAGAGCAAGCAGGCATGTGCTGCATGATTACCAGCAAATAGGTCTGTTGTGTAATTCTTCTTTGCCTCAAAATAATTGCAGCTGATCACTCATACTAAAGCAGTTCAAACTTCTTATTGGTTCTTCAGTAACTATGTCACATGCAGAGTAGCAGTTGTTTATATAACAACAAACTGAATTATATATCGGAACCAAGCTAACAGATAGGATAGTTTCAGAACACCTCTTTTAATTTCAGCACTGAATGATCACTCAAATAAACTGAATTCTCAGTTGAAACCACTACCTTGAATTCTCTTTTACTTTCAGGTCTGTACATATGGTTTAGTATTGACATGTTAATGTATTGCAAATCCAACACATTTTCTGACGAATTCATCTAGAAGCACACTAATTGACCTACAGTATCTTGACCTACAGTATGTAGTGCTGTGTTGTAATGGACCTACAATATCTTGTTTATGTGTCCCGTATATAGAGTTCGACTTGTGTGACCAAGATGAAAACTATGTTCCACTGCCCTTGCCAAGGTCTTCTCAAATACATGATTCAACCAATGAGATGGATAGTGCTGTTATGAATCAGTTTCGAGATTGGGTTGCTGATGGGTTGTGGAGTTTGAAACAGCAATGAGGTATGTCTTCTATTGGTACTAGTTTATTCACCTCTACTGTTAGTTTTATTCTACACATTGTATGCCATCTGAAACTGATAGTTGCAGCCTTAGTGCAGTAGCTCTGAGGAATCATAATATAATGAAACTGATAGTTGTATTCTCATAAATTTAATGTTCTAAAAAAGAAAAAAGCTCATGGCCATCCTTATATATGAAAAGATAAAAACCTTAGCCTTCTTTGTGATTTTGAACCAATGGCAGTCGACCTCACAGGTCACAGCCCTAGAATAGTATATGTGCATCACATCACATGACTTCATCAAGTTTACATGTGGCCTGTGAGATGAGAGCATGGTTGCTTACTTGCTTTGCTTCCTCATGAGAGTGGTTGACTTGGATGTATTGCCTCTGTCTGAAAAGATATAATGCAATTCTCATTTCAAATTTGACCAAATTAAGAAAATATGATGTGTGAATGCTACCATGTTGCTTCATCAACTTTACACCTGCTCAAGGCCAAATTAAACCAACATCAGGATTGAGCCTAGCAGAATACCTTGACCTGTCTTTCAATGAGGTTTCTGATAAAGAAAAGTAGGCTTTATGTAATAATAATTAGGTTTGTCATATCCATAATTGTTGGTTGGTTGGTTACAATCTAACCATGCTTTCCTTTGTTTGGGGGTGATTATGGACAATTGACCTTCTGAAGCCAGATACAACTGTGATTTTCCGCAATGCCAAGATTGACATGTTCAAGGGCACCATGAGTCTGGCAGTGGACAAGTGGGGCCGACAGCCTGCTGATTTCAAGGTGAACCAAGAAAACAACATGTCGCTGGTGGAGTACGAGCTGGTGGATGTGGATGAAGAGGAATGAGCATAAGCTATGTTACCATATGGCCTCTGAAACAGAGTTCCATATGGCCACATGGTGTGTGTGTCCGTTTGTTTATACTTCATACCATTATGTGTGTATAATTGCTTTGTTTCCTACGCTGATTGGTGTGAGAGAGTAGACAACCGTGCAAATATATACTCTTTGGCCATAAAATCCATTTTTTATGGTTGTTATTTGGATCATGTGTTCCTGATGATGCGTTGTGTGCCGGAGAGAGCTTGATGGGCTGTGTGCAATGAAAGCAGCAGGGGAGAGCAATTGTAGAAGTTGATCGGTCAGGCAGCAGCATCATAAAAATCCATTTTTTAGACTTGTCAGGCAGCAGCATAAAAATCCAATTTTTAGCAGCATTAATAACTTTAGTCCCTTGAAAAGTCCCTACAACCAAACAGCTAGGGACTAAAATAATTTTAGTCTCAACTCAAAAAGTCTAGTCCCTAGCTAACCAAACGGGGCCTAAATCACCCGAATGTGACTTGAAATTCCAAAATGTTCGTCACATCGAATCATTTAATGTACCAAAAAGACACGTGCATGAAGTATAAAATGTAAGTAAACAAAATAACTAATTGCACGTTTTAGATGTATATTGCGAGGCGAATCTTTTGAGCCTAGTTAGCCTATGGTAGAATAATATTACCACAAACAAACGAAAAGTGCTACCCGGTTCGATGCGGATGCCAATTTTTAGGATCTAAACACAACTAGTTAAGTTAGATTTTTCATGGTGACTATTATTAATTTATCGACTTGACACGGTATTCGTAATTTTATCTATGTTTTAGTTTTTCTAATGTGCTTTGTAATATTATCTAATAGTGTTTTGTATAATTTAATTATCTAGAAGATATTAAAAGGTATATGTGACAAGAATTTTGTTATATTCTCCATCTTAATATAAATAAAAATCATGGACTTATACTGATAAAAAATTTACTTGAAATGTTACGGGGGAGGGGCATGGCCCCTGCCAGCCCCCACCTCAGCTCCACCACTATCGGCATTGGATGGTCAGGTGCTGGGAATTCAAGTGATCTAAGATGTTAAACACAACATTTGGTGGCGGCCAAATACACACCATCTCAAATTATAAGTCATTTTAATTTTTATTGGATGTACAGTTAAAACATCTCCTGAAAATTATAATGATTTATAATTTATAACATCAAATAGACATTTTATGGAAATATAATTAATAAAAAAATCTGACTATACTTATTTAATGTCATAAATGATATTATTTATTATAAATTTATTCAAATCTAAGATGCTTTGACTCTATTAAAAACTAGAATGACTTATAACTTGGGATGGAGAAATATTACGCAAATACTTTGTAGTAATTCCGTATATGCAATTGTGGTCTTCATCTTCAGTGTCTACTTTTCTGTGGCCCAGCACCAACCAGCCAACCGGGTTGCCACACGTGTGATTTCCTCCCGTCCTTCACCTATGCAACGGATAAGGTCCCTGTGCGGCTGTGCCCGTGATCGAAGTTCGAAGCTTCGAACCAATCAAGCCAAGCTGACGGTTCCAAACCGCAGGCAACCATTGCTCATTCCCTCTCTAATCAATCTGCTTCGTATCGATCCACGCCTGAAGACACACTGAGCGGCATGCATGGCAGCGTTCATGGCGAGCGGCACCGGCAGGGCCATGGCGTCGAGCAGGCCAAGCTTCGTCACTCCTCGAAGCTTCTTTAACTGGGGCAAAGGCGCAAGAGAAGCCGAGCCGCCACCACCGCCGCAGCTGCAGTTCCGGTACCACGACGTCGAGCCGCCGTTCCCCATGTCGCTCGTGGCAAAAACACACCTCAGAGGTGCTTACAGTGGATGTTCTTGAATTAATTGGTTAATTAACAGGGTGATTAATTGGTTAATATATATGGTGCAGACCGTGAGCTCAAGTGCTGCTACAAGGCCACCGTGGACGGCTTCAGCGCGACGGACTTCCACCGGCTGTGCGACTTCAAGGGCCCCTGAGTCGTCGTCGGCTACACCGACGCTGGCTTCCGGTTCGGCGGGTTCAGCCCGGAGGGGTACCGCAGCACGGACGACTACTACGACACGCTCGACGCGTTCCTCTTCTACTGGCCCGACGACGAGCTTGCCGCTCTTGCTGCACCGCCCGGAGCCACCTCGCCGCCGCCGCCCGTGGTGCTGCCGAAGGTGGGTGGGAGTGGCGCGGCGCTGTTCGACTACTCCCGCGGCGGGCCACAGTTCGGCGCCGACGGCCTGCTCATCGGACCGCCGCTCACCGCCGTCATGGGCGTGTTCACTGGACCTGACTCCAGCGCCGGCGTCGGCGACCTCCGCAGCGCGCGCTCGCGGCTAGGCCTGTCGTACGCCAGGCGGCCGGACGGGAAGGAGAGCCTGTTCGGCGACGAGGGCAGGGCACAGCTCGCGGAGGTGCTCGTCTTCTGCAACCCGCAGATCGCGAGCCTGTACTGAATCCTCTCATTGTGATTTGCGAGCCTCTACTGAATCCTGTGGAATCCTGTGCTAGAGTGTGTAAACTGTTTGTTCATGATAGCTCAATTTGGAGTGTAAAAACATCTTACTATTACTAATTGAAGGCTCCAACGGAGCCTCCACATTAACTCCCAACAGATCTTGGTAAGAAAAAGATAAATCTTTAGAAATTCTCACGTTAATCGAAAACATCCGACCATCAAATTAGAAGTTTGTAAGCACCATTGACTGTTGGATCTATTTTGCAACAAATTACCCACCTCTGCCATTATATATAGAAGATTAAAAAAATATCTCCAAGATATTGGAGGCTATCGGATCTACGCCTAAAAAAACAATATATCGTTTTCTCACTTAATAAAAATCCTTCTCTCTCCATAATAGATATATCGGTGGATACCTAATCTAATCTATCAGAGCCAAATTGTTCATCGTTCGTGTCCTGCGCTACGTCCCCGTCAAAGAAAGGTTCGCTGCGAACGTTGCCGCCGCCGGATGGACGTCATGCTCAACAGCGCTGGCATCGCGGGCTAGCTGTCCCACGGCACGTCGCAGATGGCCAGCCTGGACTTTGTGCACTTCGACGCCGTCATGTCTGTGAATGGATCAAGAACGAAGCGTGCATCATGATGGAGGGGCCGCCACCGCCTGTGGGTTCAATCCTCTGCATGGCGAGCATCAGCAACATCTTCAGCGGGCTGGGGCCTAGGGACGTACCCTACTCGGTGTCCAGGTTCGCCATCGCTGCTGTGGCCGACACTACAGGAAACGGTGGCTTTGCCGAGTGCCGACGCACTAGGCAAAGACAGTTTTGCACTTCGGCAAAGGATTTGCCGACTGCCAAACTCGCGAACCCCACTCGGCAAAGATTGACTCGGCAAACGAGTCTTTGCCGAGTGCCAAAATCGCGATTGGCGAAGGGTTCGCCGAGTGCCATGTCGATTTTCGGCGAACCCGGCGTCGCCGTTAAATATGGAAAGGTTCTTTGCCGAGTGCCGAACGCCCGGCACTTCGGCAAAGATTTGTTTTTTGAAACTTTGCCGAGTGCGTATCCCAACACTCGGCAAAGTAATTGTTTTACTTAAAACCAAAATACACTTTGCCAAGTGCGGTGCAGGTGGCACTCGGCAAAGTTATGGTCATTTTGCCGAGTGCCGCCTCTGCGCACTCGGCAAATCTGCCATTCTGCTGCGGGGTACCCGGCTTTGCGAGTGCCGGCCTCGGCAAAGCCGGAGATTTATTTTTTTTTGTTTCTATTGATTCACAGCCTCCATCAACACATACATATACCATAAGCATTCATATATATATCATAGACCACATATATCACCAATTCACATATATAATCCACATATTTCACAAATCCACATATATAATCCACATATATCACAAATTCACACATATAGTCCAACATCCAAACGAAATTAAACATGTCCAACATCCAAACGAAAATGTAACATGTCCAACATCGAAACTAGATCCATCACGATGCAACATGTCCAACATCGAAAATAAATCCATCACGACCACCTCAACTTCACGGCCCCGAACCGTGGCCTCCCCGGTGCGAAGAGTCCTCACCTTGCCCCGATACCACCCGCCCTGCTTGGGCGCCGATTTGAACGTCCACCCGTGGTGTGGAGGGGCGTGTGGAAGCCCCGTAGTGTGGCTCTTCTGCCGCCGAGGAGGAACGCCACCTGGCCACGTGTATCTTTGTGGAGTCGGGCCGGCCGGATAGGCCGGATGGGGTGGAGAAGGGTCACCCGAGGAGTCGGGTTCGAACCCGCCGATCGTGGCTGCACAAAAAGAAGAGGCGATCTCATTAGTACCGCAGTGAGAGCGCCGCGAGCAAAATAAATAAACAACAACATATACTCACCGGAGTCTCATGCGGGAGGAGGAATGGGAAATGGTGGTGGAGCGAGCAATGAGGGAGGCAACGGAGGGGGTCACACCGGGGATCTGGAGGCCACTCGAAGTAGCTCGCCACGTCCCGCAGTACCGGGCGCACCGAGTATTCTTTGGGCTGCCTCCAACTCCCGCCGATGGGCCTGCTGGGCCGCCGCTCGGCCTCCAACTCGCCATCCGGCCTGCAATATTACAACCGTAACATTGAAACAATGCATAGGTAGCGGACATGTGTAAAACCGGTGAACGACCGATGAAACGGTTACACGAAAGTCTGCATCATCTGCGTGGAGCTCTGGCTGCCGAGGTGCTATGGGGATGTCGGTAGAGGTCGTGCTCCTTGAGCCGGCACGCCACCGTCAACGAGAGGACGGGTTGATCGCGCTGTTGGCCATCCAGAACCGCCGTCTTTGCTTCCCCTCCTCCCAACCTCGTCACCGTGTTCATTGTCCGAGGGCGCGGTGGCTGGATCGTCGTCCCCCCATGGCGCCGCTTGGCCGCCTCGGCGTCTTGGGTAAGCTTGGGGTAGACGCCGGCGTTGGTGTACGCCTCGGGCCCCTTCGCCGGTCGTAGACGTTGGCCGGCCGGCCGCTCTGCCAACTGTGAGTCAAGGCCCACCCCGCGTGCTTTGCCGACCGCTGGTTTTCATGCGAAGGCGATCACTTGAGGAGAACACGAGATGGTTAGAAGTGAAGAGATTTGAGTGCTTGAATAAAAAATCAACGTAATCGTACCCATCTGTTCATATACACCGGGAGGGGCACGCTCCCTTGGTGGTGTGGAGCGCCGGCATCTCCAAGCGACATCTCCGACGGAGTCTCTTGGTCTCGTGACGTCTCGCCCAAGAGCCACTTGTCCACAATGGCCCCCAACAGTCCTTGTACTTGCTGCACCACTCCGGACACATCCGCATGACATAACAGAGGATTAATGGAAGTCCGCTTATTTTTCATTGAAGGAATCTAAAAAATACGTTCTCTACGAACCTGGATGTACTGGTCCTCGGTGAGGTCGGTCTCCCTGAGCATCATCTCCCTTGCTTCGTTCTTCCTCACCACCTTGCCAAGCACGTCGGCGTTGAAGGAGGTGATGCACAAAACACGCGCCTCGTGGTACAGGTCCTTGAGTCGGTCTCGACGGACCACATCCTGCACTCTAGCGGCCACCGCCTCCCGCCTCGCCTCGCACGTGAAGTAGTTCTGCATACGAGAAAAACATGTATCATTCAATTATTTAAGAAACATAGTATTTAAACGGCGTGAAGTAATCCCGCATACTGACTCACCCAAAAGTCCGTCTTGATCTTCCCCCGCAAGGGCGCCCTCCTCCACGCGCCTGCGGTGGTCCCACGCCCGGGGAACCTCCCTCGGCCGGCCCGACGGTCACCGGGCGGGGTAGTTCTCTTTAATCGGCAGGCTGGATGCCATTGATATGGCGCGAATCGCCCCTCCGCTTACAATCAACCGCCATTCTTGCCGCGAGCCATTAAGACAAATTGTTAGTCTCGGGTTTGATTTGCAACATGTCATATGAACAAGTAGTGAAAATATCAATGGCTACTTACTTGTCACCGTTGGGTCGAATCACCGGCGGCGGGGAAAGGGATCGCCCTCGTGGGAGGCTCGAGGCCCCGCGTTGGTAGACCCCGCGGCACTCGAGGAGGACGTCTCGACAGTGTGTCTTTCGCACCGAGTCCGAGTCCGGCGGTGGGCCCGACGAGGGCTGGCCCGACGACGGCCCCGGCCGGCGGACGATGGCCCCGGCTGGTCCGACGACGACACAAACTCAAGCCTCCTCGTGGATCGGGCGACGTCGGCCGCCTCCGACGTCTCCACCGTCGGTCTTTGCTCGTCGGCCTCCTCCTCGTCGGCGTGGGGAGGAGAGGGGGGGGTCTCGCGTGATGGATCGGACCCCCTGTCGACGTTGCCGCCTTTCGCCGGCATTTTGTCGAGTCCCCGCAAAAAACAAATAGTAAACCAATTAGTATTGCAAAATGAACGAAATATAATTGAAAGGTAACAATAATAACAAAATAGTATTACATGATTTAGAAATTATCTCCCGAATGCCTAAGGTCGGCATGTAGTCATCACTATCGCTACCACTATTGTAATCATCAATGTCACCATCCTCATCATCCGTATCGCCCTCGGCATGTGCATCGCCCTCCACGGCTCCTTCGCGCACCGGCCTCCATCGTTCAAGAATTTGCGGGTCCTTAGCATCCTGCACCTCATCACCCTCGTCCTCATCGATGGCGTTGTCTACTTCCATGCCCATCGGCGAAAGAATGTCTATCTCCAAACGTCCTTCTAGCCCCTCGGGTTGATAGAACTCTTCGGTGTTTGGGTCGGGGTTGTAATCATCATCGCTCGAACAAGCGCTTTACCGTGCGGCGATACTGGGCCGCACAAGGTACCAACCCGCAAGGTCCTCGTGTTTTTGGCACGCCCATGGGAGGTAATAAACTTGTGTGGCGTGTATATTGGCCACAATATAGACATCCTCTCCTCCATATACGGAATCCAAATGAATTTCGACTTGCCCAATCGTAGGGTCCACTTTCGTGTCATCGGGATCGAACCAATGGCATTTGAATACCACTAGCTTGAGCTCTTTAGGACCCCCGGTTGAGCTCATATATTTCTTCGACTATGCCGTAATAGTCCTTCTTATCCAAGCCGGGCGCATTTAACTCCGGTGCACGTTGTTTTGGCGGTTGGGCCGACTCTCCTCGTAGCTTCGTCTGAAAAGCGATAGCCATTCACATCATAAACGGTGAACGAGTTGACCCTACGGGGGAAGCCATTGCCCACCTGTTTTAAATCTTCGCACATTTCGGCATCTGTATGCGGGCCTCGCAAGGTGAGGCCACGTAGATCGTTACATTATATGTTACTAGGACCAAAGTGGAATATCAAAGTCGGAACGAGGTTAGTTGGATGGTACCTTTGAGCGTAACCGAGAAATAAAATCGGGCTGCCCATTTTTTAGAAGGTTGTCTTCTTGTTGCAAGGTAGGAGCCTCATTCCCTCTCCGGTGTTGACCAATAAATTCCCTCGAAAAACAAGGCCGAGGTTTAGGGTCGATAGGTGGAGGATAGTGACGGCGTATGGAACAAGCTCATTGACAACTTACTGGCGATAAGGAGCAGTTTTCCAAGGTTCAACAACACATAGAGCATGATAGTGCGCCACTCATCAAAGGACAAGTGCTTGTGGGTAGCTGCGCTTCCTCTTCCGACTTGCCCTCTCGAAAAGGCCGAGGTTCGATGAACTCGCGTCGGTGTTGTAACGAGGGGGTAGGGTTGTGGACGCCGGGAAGTTTCTCAAGATAGTACGCCTGTGTGAAGGTCGACACCTCCTCCGAGAATGTATGCCTCGCCACGGAAGGCTCAATTCGGCTTTATTCCCGCATTTTCTCCGAAGTACCTTGAGAGCCCTCTCGATTGGATAGCACCAACGGAATCGCACGGGCCCCCAACCGTGCCTCATTTGGGCGTGTGCAAAATCGGTGTTGCATCGACAGGAAGAAGCCGGTGGAAATATCATCTCCAACTTGCGGATCAACACAGTGCAGCACGCTCCGGATCGCCAATCGCATCCCGAGATAACTCCTTAACACAAAGTCGGGCGGAAGAAAAAGCTCAACTCGCCAGACGCGCCACACCGGCTCGGGAGGTATCCCGAGTCATCGCAGAAGGACCCGCTCAATCCATATGTGGAAGTCATGACTCTTCATCCCTAAGACTTTCATAGTCCGCAAGTTCACTCCCTACTCGGGTTCGCCGCATACCCATCGAGGAACGATAACGTCTTCATCCACCGTAGCACTTCCTTCCTATCGGCCCTTTTGATGATGTAGTCGGCCGGGCCTTTTTCCATCTCCTCCCGGGGCTAGGGGTCTCTATCACTAGCTTTGGTCTATCGCACAAAGATCTCTATGTCAAGTCTAGCCTTAACGTTGTCCTTTGACTTCTTAAGGTCCATGGTTGTTGCGAAGAGTGCCTCGGAGATATTCTTTTCTCGTGTGCATTACATCGATGTTGTGTGGAAGAAGAAGATCCTTATAGTAGGGGAGATTAGTCAAGCCCGATATATAAGTCCACATGTGTGTGGTACCATATCCAACAAAACCACCTTTCTTTTCATCGATTTTGAGACCCGGCTAGCTCGGCAAGAACCTCTTCACCGGTCATAAACTTTGGGATGGGATCGGTGACTTCAACACCTTTCGTGAAGTGCTTTTTGTCTAGTCTGAATTCATGGTTCTCGGGGCAGGAATTGACGATGTTTGTCAAACGAAGAATACTTGCCACCCTTGAGAAGCCAGTGAATCGCATACCCGCCTTGCATGTTGGGCAAGGGAACCTCCCATGAACACACCATGCGCTGAATATGCCATAAGCTAGGAAGTCATGCATTGAATATAGGTACCACACATGCATTGTAAAGTTTGTCTTTGTAGCTCGGTTGCATGCGCCCGGTACCCATTTTGCCAAGCATCTTGCAATTCATCCCACACCCGTTTGCATGAACACACCCATATTGTTGCCCGGTGCCCGGTATTATCGGCGTCAGAACAAAGCTTGAGCTCAAACATGACACCGGGGGGAAGATTGAGAGGGATCACGAACACGGGCCAACAAGTGTACGGGCCGCCCGGTTGACCGTGCGGGTTGAACCCATCTCATTCGCGAACGCCACGCCGCATACATTCGAGCCTCCATAGCTTTTTCAGGATGCATATTATCGAGGTGCTTCCATGCATCACCATCCGATGGGTGTACCAACTTCTCGGGGATCGTATCTTTTGCCCTTCTTGTGCCATGTCATTTGTTTCGCGGACTCCTCCGTCATGTACACCCGTTGGAGCCTCGATGCGAAAGGAAGGTGTCGTAGGACCATCTCGGGGATCTTGGACCTGCTTTCTTCCCGCCATCACTACATTCTACCTCCACAAACCTAGAGGCTTTGCACTTTGGACAAGGCGTTGCTTCCTTGAGGTCTCCCCTAAATAGGACGCACCCCTTTGGACAAGCATGGTACGACTCATACGGCATCTTGAGTCCACGAAGAAGTCTCGTGACTCGTGACGTGTTCTTCGGCAGGGGCGTGACCCTCGGGAAGCGGTTGCCAATAATAACCGACAACAGGTGTCGATGCCGCCTCGACTAATGCTCAATTGCGACTTCAACGCTATAAGGCGTGAAATGGCATCCAGCCAGAACCATTGTCTTCTCGTGAAGGGGCTGCTGTGCCGCCTCCATCATCTCGTAGAACGCCTTTGCGGTTTCCTCGGGTTCCTCCTCCAATCCTCCATTGAACGTGCATCGTGAAAGTCTCGCCATCATGTCGCCATCCCGGCATCTTTATCATACTCCTCGAGGAGGGGCCTCACCACGCCCTCTCTAATACGATCGACTTCACCGTGGAAGATCCAGCGGCTATAGTTTGGGACGAATCCGTTGTTGTAAATATGTCCGCCCATTTCAACCTTTTCGTTGTTTTTCTTGTTCTTACATTTGCTACGGGGACACGGCATCCCAAACGGACCCTTTAGCGGTGGGCCAAATGCATGCTCCAGAAAGCATCGGTCCCCTAACCCATTCAAGGCTCTTACTTGCGAAGCCCGTGTACATCCACTCACGGTTATCCATCCTCCTCGTCATACGCCCATGCCCGTGAGCCACATAACCAGCAATTGCATCTACACGGCGTTCCTACCATCTAATAGGTGAGGGATAGGTCCTAATCCCACGAGGATGCGTGAGACAAGGTTAGCATCCATGCTCGAGGTCCCGTCCGAGCTAAATTTCATAAAGACACCTCCCGTTCTCCCGATACACGCCCCTGGCGGGGAGAGTGTGTATCCGGAGAACAACGGGAGGTGTCGCCAAAAATCCGGCTCGACGGGACTCGAGCATGGATGCTAACCCATCTACGCATCCACGGGCTGTCCAAAAACGTGGACAATCCGAAACAGTCTGATTAGCGCGCAGATATGCACGATGCGCATACCAACGCCGTATCTGTTTCTGACGGGAGACGCCTAACCGGGTCGCGCTATGTAAGACAACTACAAGGACGGGGACGGAGGTGATTCATACCTGCGGGTCGGTGGGAGACGCGGTGCAGCAAGACCGCCCACGAGGACGGCATCGGGTCGCCGAGTCCCTCCCACAGTCCTCCTACAAAACAAGGCCAAAAAATAGTTAGTGTCGACTCAAAATTTTTTCAAAAGACACCCCCCACGGGAGGTTCCCAAAACAAGGCAAAAACATGGCACGAAGGCCAACAACCACATGCATATACCGAGAATGGGCACGAAGGCCACCAACCACCAATATGGGCACGAAGGCCACCAACCACATACATATACAATTACTAGTAACCCTACAACTACTACTAACAACTACTTACTAACTACTACTACTAACCCTACAACTAACACAACTAACTACTAGTACTAACAACTACTAATCAATACTACTAACCACTACTACAAGGGGAGGGCTTACCTTGGCCACGTAAACGAGAAGAGCAGCGGTGGCGGCAGCGGCGTGGATCACCTTGGCGGCACGAAGAATCGACGACCGGTCCGAGCACTTTCTTCTTCCTCCTCCCCTTCCTCTTCTTCCTCCTCTCCTTCCTCTTCTTCCCTCCTTCCTCCTCTCCCCTTCCTCCCTCCTCCTCCTCTTCTTCCCTTCCCTTCCCTTCCCTCCTCCTCCTCTTCTTCCCTTCCCTTCCTCCCTCCTTCCCTTCCCTCCTCCTCCTCTTCTTCTTCCCTTCCCTTCCTCCCTCCTTCCCTCCCTTTCCTCACCATCCCGGCCGAATGGGACGGGGCGTGGCCGGGCGGGCCGGGCCGAGCGCCCTGACTCGGGCGGGCGGGCCGGCGGATCCCGCCGGAGACGGCAGAGCACGGAGCCCGCCGGCTCGCCCGCCGGGCCGGGATCTGGCCGCGGTCGCGACCTCCGGCGGCGGCGGGGGCGGGCTCCGGCCCGGCCGGGCGCGGCGGATCCGCGGCGGGGAGGGTTCCGGCGGCCGGGCGGGGGCGGATCCGCGAGGGAGGGCGGCGGCGGCTCCGGCGGGGGGAATCGGCGGCGGCGGGCGGGCGCGGTCGTGAGCGGTCAAGGAGAGGAAGAATGAGAAGAAAATTGGTCCGCCGGACCGGATATTTAAGTGGCTTTGCCGAGTGCGGAAAAACGGCACTCGGCAAAGGTACCTTTATTATTTTTAAAAAAAATACACTTTGCCGAGAGTCTTGCGCCGGACGGGCACTCGGCAAAGAACTTGTTTGCCGAAAGTGCTAAGGCACGGCACTCGGCAAACCATTCATTTTTTGATATTTTGCCCCATATTTTTTGTATGCCATTAGTACCCTAATTACATGTCATATTCAGAATTTGGGACAATTTCAAGCTGTTTTTTGCTATATTTCATGAATTATTTCTATTTTCTTGCATTTTTTCGGACCACTCCAATTTTGAACTGCGCAGGTACATGAAATAATGGTATTTGGTCATTCAAAAATTATTATTCATGATGTTTGGCGTATGTCCGGGCTCAATTCAGGGCACTCGTCGTGAAATTGCGAACATTTTGGTGTCGGAACATGACGAGTTACAAGCGGAATAAGTGTTTTTAAATTCTATAAAATCAAACGAAGTTCAAAAATCACGAAACTTGGCGAGGTGTCTTGTCATCTCATGGGAGGCTGTGGAAAAAATTTGAAAAAGTTTCGAGCAAGTTGTGACGTCGGATGGCTAAAACCCGGACATCTCCACACTTCATCACATGATGAAGTGTGGAGATGTCCGGTTTTAGCCATCCGACGCTACAACTTGCTCGAAACTTTTTTTCAAATTTTTTCCACAGCTTCCCCATGAGATGACAAGACACCACGCCAAGTTTCGTGATTTTTAAACTTCGTTTGATTTTATAGATTTTAAAAACGCCTTTCGCGGTAACTTCGTCATGTTCCTAAGACATAAATGTTCGAAATTTCATGCGAGTCCCTCGATTGAGCCTAAACATACGCCAAACATCATGAATAACATTTTTTTGAATGACCACAGTCCATTATTTCATGTACCGCAGCTCAAATTTGGAGTCGTCCGAAAAATGCAAGAAAATAGAAATAATTCATGAAATATAGCAAAACAACTTGAAATTGTCCCAAATTGTGAAGATGAGATGTAACTACTGTACTAATGCCACACAAAAATATGGGACGAAAAATCAAAAAATTAATGGTTTGCCGAGTGCCAGGATGGACACTCTCGGCAAAGACCCCTTGCCGAAAGCGTATACACGGCACACGGCAAACTGACCCTAGTTTGCCGAAAGTCTAACGAGGACACTCGGCAAAAGTGACGGAGAACGGGGCCGTTTTCTCTGGTAACCTTTGCCGAGTGTAATGTTTTGCCGACCGCCGTGCACTCTCGGTAAATTTATAGATTTCGAGTGCTATACTTCCGCCGACGCCGGACACTCGGCAAAGTGGTCTTTGTCGAGTGCTCGGTTTGGCACTCGGCAAAGACTCTCTTTGCCGAGTGCCCGACTTTTGCCACTCGGCAAACTTCAGCGCACTTTCGGCAAGAAGCGGATTCCTGTAGTGCGAGGTCTCGCACCACACGGTGTCGCGTCAACTGCATCTTGCCCTATGCGGTGCTCACAACAATGGTGGTGGACCAGTTCTATTCTCCGACGACGAGGCCAAGATGCCAAGTACGTGTGTGGTCACTCGTGCAAATAGCAATTAGCAAGGTTGGTTTGATTGAGAAAAATAATACAAACCATGGCAAACTTTTTTATATATAAATAAGATGTTATGTTTTTTTGTCTTATGCTTATTTTCCCTATTATAGGCATTATTCAGTGCAAACCTTATGGGTACAAAGATCAGAGCTTGGACCTAGGATATATAATGGTTGATTTGCAATGAGTGTTAGTCCCAGTCATCAAGGTAATGCATCCACCTCTACATAAACAAACTATTCATTTTTTAGTAACTACCTATAAGTTATTATTCGCAGGCAAATACAATCGCCTAAAAAAGTTAAACAACCTACGAAGAAAGTGCGCCACTGAAGCATTTCCTAAAAATAGTTACATTTCTAGAACAAAGAATGTGGGAAGAACATCTCAAATAATAGTTTCCATATCCAGCCACTTAATAAATCCTTAACGTGTATGCAAAATCACCATTTAACAGGTTCCTCCATCAACACATTATATTTGGTGATATGGTAAATCTTCCTTTGTGTCTGTTCAATTTGGGGTGACAATGACATGTTGTCCACCCTATATGTTATTTGCGGTTCCTCTTGGAGAAAGGAAAATTTTAACGGAGAACATTTGTTAAAATCCACCGGGACTAAGTTTAATTTAGAATGGAAGATGTGAGGATATCTAATCATATGTGTGGTTTAATTTTAGAACAACATGAATTAGTTAACTATACTTTATGAAATTTCACAAAAATGTGGTTGTTATTGTGTAATTTTCTCTACGAGATTGTGAAGGGATATGGTTTGACATGGGACAATATATTTTATTAAAAAAGATAGTAACAATTTGTTGTAAAGCTACCGTTTAATATGGAAAAATATCAAAACAATTCGAATACTCCAGCTTGCACATGACCAATCCAAATGTTTGGTCTAAGGGCAACTCAAGGAGACTCTTCATATTTTTCCTATTTTAAAGGAATGGAGACTTTGGTGAGAAAAACGGTACTGAGGCGGCCAGAGATGTGTATCGAGAGGAGCAACGGAGCATGTGTGAGCAAGCAACAGAGACCCTCCTCTTGGCGTGCGTGAGCAAGGTGTTCGCCGGAAGCAGTATATGCGGCGTGTATGTATGGGGAGCATCAAATTAAACAACAGGAGTGTTGCATTGGCGTATGCATGCATGTGGCCTTCCAGCAGCGGCGCGTCTGTGTGGATGCATGAGCGTGCGTGAGGGAATGACCCCTCATGTTTCTTTGTCAAGCAAACTAAACAGGTACGCATCTTTATTTGAATTAGATTAGATTAGATTTTCACCTCCTCTAAGCGTGTACCGTATGTACCTAGAATAGTTAGACCAAGCACAAAACAAGTACAGAAAATTTATAATGTTATTTATAATTTAATATGTACGTGCACCATGTTTAAAATTTTACATAATTCTTTGCATGCAAAAATATTCCACTTATACAAGAGATACATATTAATCACCATTACACAACGAACGGCGGCAGAGAGCCAAATCAACGCATTATTACAATAGAAGAACAGATGAATTTGATTTTGTTTGAAAAAATAAATCAAGTATGCATCAGTTTGACCAATACGCACTTACTTTTGAAAAACTTTCATACAAATGAATGATATATACATACTTATGAGAAAAAATTATTTAGTGTCGAAGCAACAAGTACAACATATGGATGGTACTATTTCTCATGTAGTATTAATTGCAATAACCAACTTAAAAAAATAAATTGATCACTACTGTTGAAGTAAATGTACAATAAAGCTGAAGCTAAACCACGGTAAGTGACTTATTAATTTCTACTATACTATTTGTGTTTGAATTTCTAATAAAATTAAAATGCAAAGAGGTACAAACTAAGATTGAAATAAGGGATCTTACAAGAACCACGACATGTGTGCACTTTTGAAAAGGAAGCCAATTGTTTCGTTGTCAATTCCACCAATCATAATACTATGGAGGTATTACAAGCAGCCAAAAATATATAGAGAAAACCATGATTTTCTAGAGAGATTGGCTGACTGCTACAACTTCATCTCCAATAATAGTTTCCTATCGAACCTCTTAAAGCCTTAACGAGTATTCCAACTATTGTGTGGATACACCCTATATATGGGGGTTAAGTTTGATTTAGAAGTGCTCCTGGTTGTGAGGATATCTAATCATCCTTTTTTTGTGGCTTAAATTTAGGAGGACACATGGATATAATAATCCTATATGTTAGTAGTAGCTTCCAATTACAACAACATGATTATTTAAATCACTTTATAAAATCCCACGAAAATATATGGTTATTGTTTTGTTGTTCTCTACTAGATTATGAAGGGATATGGTATGGCATAGGACACTAGATATCTTTAAAAAGAATATTAGCAATTAGTTGCCAAATTACAGATTTGTATATTGAAAAAATATCAAAACAAATTGATTACTACCACATGCACATGACCAATCTGGTCTTAGAGGAACTTCAAGAGACTATTTATATTTTTCTGTGACAAAATTTGCCTCTAAGAACCTAATTTATTGGATTTCCAAATATAGATATCCTATATTCTAGATTTCTCTCTAGCCAAAGATATACAAAATAAGTTTTACTCAAATGAATCTTCAAAGAATGATCTATATAGAGTAAATTTTAGAATGGCACTTGGAGATGCTTTTTATATTGTAGTCAAAGTTACAATACTTTGGGCCTTTTTACTTTCTTTTAGGTGTTTTGTATCCATGAAGTGCAACATGTTTCTAATACCACAACAAAAAACTAGCCAAGTCAAGTGTGCTTAACGTTGTTTGTATTAATTTTAAATGTTCATGCTCGAGCAATTCATCGATATGTAAGTCAACAGTACATTTAGATTTTCATTTTTTTCATTTAGATCTATATATGTCCTGACTTTTAAGGTTTGTAGAATGCTAATAATTTGTGTTTTGTTCTTATGATTATGATATATTTTTTCATTAATGTAACCACATAATTAAAAATGTACTTATCCTTTACTAGAGCTAAAGTGAGAATAAGGTTTCAATAAGTGAAGAGCTTATTAATTACATAGTTTTCTATATGTTGCCACAACATTGTAAATAGTATATTACCAAATTTTTGTGGAAAACTTATTTGTGCATCACCATTAATGCCTTTACAGAAACAATAAAGGAATTTAAATTTACATATCTTCTTGATATTCGCACCGCTGCCCCATCCTATCCTATATATGTTTCAATTTCAAGCTCTAAGTTAAAAAATGATTATTTATGCCTTCCTTAAGACCAAGAGTTTCAACTTAATTTGCGAATAAAAATGCAGGATTAATAATATTTAATTTAAAATTAAATAGTTAAATACATTATATCATATAAGGTGTGGGCTCAATAAAGGAACTTAAATTTACATGTCTTCTTGATATTAGCACCGCTGCCCCATCCTATCCTATATATGTTTCAGTTTCAACGTCTGGTGTTGATCTTATGCGATGTGATGCAAGTTAAAAATGATTAGTTATGCCTTCATTAAGACCAAGAGTTTCAACTTAATTTGAGAATAAAAAAATGCAGGATTAATAAGATTAAATTTAAAATTAAATAATTAAATACATTATATCATATAAGGTATGAGCTGCAACAATAGTCATTTTACTTTAAGCCAAGCTGTCGTGGTTTCGACTAAATGCATATTAATGTTAGACAGAGGTGACATGCAAAAGGAAAACTATGGCTGTAGATAAAAACATTTAGTTAATTAGTTGAAGATAAGTCTATAAAAATTTAAAAGTGACCGTAGAGTACTTCATCTCAAATTGTAAGTAGATTGACTTTTTAATATCCCAATTTCAATCACTCATCTTATTAAAAAACAATTTAGGCAAACATAGCCAAAGTTAAGTCAGTTTTAAAGAACTTTTATTAATAAAGCAAGCTACCACAAAAGAAATGTTATTTTTCTTAAATTTTATATAAGACAAGTGGTCAAACTTTGTGTCAAAAAGTCAAATGACATATAATTTGGAGATGGAGGAAATACCTCTTAATGTATTAGAGAAAAGCACTAACTAATCTTGATTCTAACCCGTGCGGGAGCACGGGTTGATGGACTAGTACTACTAATAACAATTAGGGATGAAAACGGATCGGATCGGAGCGGGTAAAGGCTCTCCCATATCCTAATCCTCTTTTTCTAATCGGTTTCGAGCGGAGAGGATATTATGCGGATTCGGTTACTGAATACGGAATTTTTAGGATGTCGGAATTGGTGCGGGTTCGGATCGGTGTCGGAGCGAAGCGCACTTTTAGAAGTCGGATAATATGTGCTTTACATGTTTTTTTATAATGAGAAACAATTTTTTAACTAAAGCCATAAAGCGGCAATACAATTTTTAACCAAAGTCATAAAATAATAAATATTCTTATTAAGAAAAACTTTTTGGAAGGCGTGAGTATATGACACCTGCGTACTAGGCAAATAGGAAAATAGACAACACACAACATCCATCTGCCATCTTCTAATGCCTACCACCTAATTAAATTAAAAACAATATATATATACAATCACTGGAATATCATTCTATATATAGCAAAAAGATAACAAAAATATTATTGCACCCTTTGGTTGCTTAAAATATTTGGATTATCCTATTTTAAGCGTCGGATAATCCGTGTTTAATTATCGGATAATCCATATCCGCCGGATTTTACCTATACCATATCCTACAACGCATCCTCGTATAGTCGGATTCGGATTATCCACATCCGCATGGATATTAAAAACACTTCCCCACATCCTTAAAACTCGGATTCGAGCGGATCGGTGCGGAGGATTATCCATACCGCTTTCATCCCTAATAACAATTTAGAGTTAATCAGTTTATTAAGTTCTTGACTTGATGAAAAATCATATACCACTACTCCAGAAACTATTTTTAGAGGCGTCTCCTGTTTTGTGCACATGCGGGGTTCAATAAAAAAAAATTGCCTCTAAAATGGTTTATGTGGTTTGCTTGTAGAGAGATATTTTTAGAGGTTTATTAGAGACGGTCAGCAACCTCTAAAAGCGTTACAGTCTCTAGAATTAGCAGCATATGTAAAGGCGGCAGGAATTTTAGCCGTGCTAAAGAAACATATTTCTCCATTTTCAAATGTGGATGGCAATTTCCTCTACCTCTCTGCAAATAGTAGGAGGGGCACATTAAATTTTATAAATTTTGCAAATCAAGTAAAGAAAAATAGAAACTATATTTCAAATTGTAGTTCTGAAAGGGGACCTACAAATTTGTAGTTGTTATTTTTTATTTGAAATCATTTAAGGCTACAAAATATTGTTTAAACATTTCATAATTTGATTAATATTTGATTTTTGAAATGACCGTAAATGTAAAATGACATGAAATTATGTTGTAATAATAAAAGGGATCTACAACTTTGTAACTTTAAATCATTTAGTGTTGATTTTTTAAGGATTCAAATTTTGAAATTCATATTTATTTGAATTTTTAAAGTATGGATAAATGATCTAAATACTCGAACAGATATGAACCTTTATAGTTTATATTTATAACCTTTTTATTTGAAACCACTTATGTTATAATTAACGAATTTGAAATTCACATTCTTTTGTATTTTTGCTAATGTGTAGTACTTCAAAAAGAAACAGTTGAGACAACTCGTGGAAATAATATTTCTTCCTCTTCCATGATGTTAGAGAGGATACAAGAAGAAACTACTAAAGTGAGGTCTTTTCCTTTTCAAAATAATAAAAATAGAAGGATTCATTTCGGCCTCAACGAAAAGATAGAAAGAAAATTCATCATCAGACTTCTTATAAATCTTGATATAAGATCTCACACGTTAAATTACTGCCATTGTAAAAGTTTCACTTATGACATACCACTACTACTAGTACTTGTAGAAAAGAAAGAAACAAGACTGCAGCAGTAACACACCAACCACTACTGTAAAGAAAGAAGAGCACAGCAAAATACTTCATTTTTTGAATACCCATGCACCGCATCCTTCTCAAGAACCATACATGGTGAGCACCACTTGGAGGGTACACTCTTTCCCAATGTTATAATCTCCAAGAGTGCGGTCATCCTTCAGCTGCCTGCCAGCCCAGATAAGGCGGTATTGTTTTGGCAGAAAGCCCTTCTTCTCATAGATTTTCATCTTGACATTTACGATGGTGTCTGCGCTATCAACCTCTAGAGTTAGGGTCTCTCTCCACTTAGCGTCTCCGCGAAAATCTTCATTGTACCTCTTGGAGACGAGTGGAGGACAAGGAGAAGGGTGGCCTCCTTGCAAATGTTGTTGTCCGCCAAGGTGCGATTGTCATCTAGCTGTTTGTTGTCAAAGAGGAGGCACTGTTGATGTTTGGGGAAACCCTCTGAAGATTCAATCTTGTCTTTCACATTACCAATAGTAGTATCTAAACTGTCAACCTCAAGAGTGATGGTGGTGCCTAATAGCGTCTCCAATACATAAATTTGCACCTTCTCTTCAAATTCAAGTGTGGACATGTGTTGGATGTCATAATCAGCCAACGTAAGGTTGTCTTCAAGCTCCACTCCATCAAAGACAAGGCGGTATTGTTCCAAGATCTTTGCCTTAACAGTAGATAAGGTATCAGATGGCTCGACCACGAGAGGGATTGTCCTGCCAGTGGAGCTCTTCATGAAGATAATCATTCTGAATAAGCACAAACATCACAATTTTTAGACAAATTGTTCACATTTAATCTAGGCTATAAAAATAACGATTAATACATATATCATATCTAATAAAACAGTAAAAGCAAGACTGAAATCTACTGACCGTTGCTCCCAGGCGGAGGCGACGCCCCACCATCGCCGGCGCCGGTGGCCTCACCGGCCCCGGCGCCCGCCCCTGCCCCCTCGCCTCCCTCCCCCCTGCATCCTCCCCTCCTCCCGCTCTCCGGCCCCCTCCCTCTCCTCGTCCCCGCCGCACGGTGTGGCCAGCCAGCGCGAGGGGCGCCGCCCTCGCCGCCCGCCCGGCGACTCCCACACCCTCCCCCCCACCGCCGCGAGGCGAATCCGGCGCCGCAACGGCCAAATCCGGCGGCTCCACCCCTGCGTCGCGGGATCCAGCGGCCTTGGGCACCGGCGCTTCGCTGCGCCCGGGCTCCGAGCCCAGCCGGACGGGACCGCTGCGCCGCGCCGGGCGCGCGCGGTGGGCGTGGCGAGACCCCCTTCGTCCCCCGTCGTCCCCGAGGTTCTCTACCGTCATTCCCGGCGTCGTGCACGCGCCGCTTGTGCCGCCACCGTCGCTATCGGCGTTGCGGCCGGCGGGCAGCCCATCCCGCGGGTGGTCGCCCCTCTCCCCCACGCGGCCCCCTTCCACCCCGGTGGGAGGTCGCTGGGGCGCTCAAGCGGGGCGCTGGGCGACTCCCGATGGGAGCTCCGACGACGAGGAGGGGAGAGGCCCACCGCTTCACGCTTCTGCCCGCGGCCTCTCCTTCAGCCCGGTCCGCGCCGCATCCCCGGAGCCGACGCTGCTGCCTCCGCCGTCCGGGGGCCGTTGGAGGTCGGCGCCACACGCAGCCGCCCGGCAACGGAGGCACGGGAGAAGAGCCGAGGCGGCCATGGCTGGGGTGAGGGCGCCGACCCTTGCGGTGATGGCGCATCGGGCGCCCACCCACGCCGGAGGGGGACGCACGCATGTCCGCACATCGCCGCTTTGGTCCCCTCGCCGAGGCGGGATTCCAGCGGCAACGCCTCGGCCGCGGTTGGGGCATCTCCGCTGTCGATGCCGACGGTTTCACGCTTGTTGTGAACCGCGGCGTGAGCGCCGCCGTGCCCAGCGTTCCTCGCCCGGGCGGCGGTCGATCGCCGACCGCGCCGTCGGGTTATGTTTCAACTGGGGCGAAGGCCACATCGCCGCCCGGGTGCACTTCACCGTCACGCTGCCTTCTACGCCTCGGCACGCGCACACCGGCAAGGAGTTGCGTGCTTCGTCTTCGCCGTCCGCCCGGGGCACCTTTCTGCGGGCTGCGCATTGCGGCGTGCTCGCGCCAACCCCTCTCGGCCACCATGCCGATGATGGCCATGCTACTCGGCTGCACTCCGGGTCGCACACGACCTCTCGTTGTCGGGCAGATCCTATGTCCGCTACTTCGACCGTCACGGTGGCAACCCGCGGTCCCCCTCACACGCGCCAGCCGTTGTCTCGGTCAAGACAGCGCGGGGGCCTGTGGAAGGCGGCGCCCGTCGGCGACGTCGGGCCTCACGCCATCGGCGACGGCGACGTCGGGCATCGCGGTCACAGCAGCTCAGCACCACCGTCGCGTCCCGGCTTTGCCATCGCCTCCGATCCGCTGCTGGGGCTGTGCGGGGCGCGAGCCCACGCCGGGCCGACCCGATGCTTGATGAGCTCGCCGCCTGCGTTGCCACACGTTTGCCTACTCCGGTCGCTACCCCTCGGCGGACCCGACCGGCGTTGTCGGAGCCGCTGTCACCGCCACAGATGACCCGGCTCTGCTTCGCGGATGCGGAGGCGGTCGGGGAGGGTGGCGACATTGTGGTGGCTTGCTCCCCACGGTCGGCTATCCCCGATGCCGGGGTCTTTGGAGGCGGATGATGGGGATGCAGCGGCACCGCGTTCGACTGCTGCCACTTCTACGACAACTCCCGCGCTTGTTGTTGGTACACCTGCAGTGGCCTCGACAACAACGCTCGTCGATGCCTCCATGGTAGAGGCAGACACCTCTTCGCCACCAGCACCCCCGTGCGCGCCGACTCCTCCGGCGCCCTCCTGCGATGTCGTCGTTGGGGGCTCTGATGGAGGTCGCTCGGTTCTGGAACAAATCGAGTCTAAGGTGTGCCTCCCCTTCCAAACCCCGATTCTTCGTGATGGACCCAAGCTGCGACGCCCTCGTACGCCTGCCTCCATTCACACGTTGCGGAGAAGGGCGCATTATGCCCAGCCCGAACGCATGCGCGACAAGGCAAGCACGTAATGTGCTACTCAAGAAGCTAGGAATGCAGGTGCGGAGGGCGCCCCTAATGCTGACATTGAGGCCCAGTTCATACAGGCGTTCCGTGGGGATATGTCTTTCAGAAAGCAAAATGTCCTCAGTGTCCTGCTCAATGGGGAGTTCAACCCGGCGGCCTTGAACCTGAACACGGCCGGTCTGGGGATGGGATGGAGTGAGCAAGCGTGCTACCCACCCTTTTGTCGCCAGTTAGTTTTTATGTAATCACAATCTCGTGTCTCTGGGGTTCCAAGGTTCGATAGTCTTGCGACTACCGTCTCTCGTCTGTCTGTAACAAAACTCTTTTCTGCTTAATGAAAAATGCGCCTACGCGTCATCACGAAAAAAAAGACTGAAATCTACTGCATAATAGCATTATTGTCTATACAGAACATGGTGTAGCACTAAGCCTACATTATACGAAGCTTTAGATCAGTAATCATTAAAACCACATGGCTCACTCAGTTCTGTACATCTAAGCGTTAAAAGTTGATATGCTGATATGCATACATATGTTCCGCTTTACATTTTCTAGTATTGGAATAGAACTGACAACCGGTGCCGAATAATTGGCCAAGAAGACTATGAACTCACAGAAGCTAGAGCACACTTAAGTTTCAATGGATCGGATCTATCAAACTGAAAAACAGAATATGCCTCCAACAATTTCCACCAGCAACTAAAGGTAACAGCACATACATATTCTTTAGTCTTACTTTATTTATTTAGGCTATATAGAGCAATCGGCAAAATGTCGACAACTACAGGTAGTAGAACAAAGAAGATAGATATACAGTTACGGTTGTCTAGATGAAAAAAAATAGGCAAGAAAACGTTGACAATTGCATTACATTCGACCGAGCTAATCAATCATAAGATCTAACAGATCCTAAGAAGATTTATATAAATAATCAAAAAGTCACAAATTAAAGTTTGTCCGTATGTAAATATAACGATTTGGACCATATGAGTTTGTTCATTTATGTAGATATATGAAGAGTACTATTATTTTTAAGGTAATAAAGCAATTTAATTTATTAGATTCTGTGGCAAGGACATATAACAAGAATTCTTATATAATACTATAATCCACCCTCTCTAGATGAACAAGTTTTTTCCGGCAAAAAATAATAAACAGTTATAATATTTTCGATCTAATCAATCTTAAGATCCAAAAAAACAAATGAGATGAAACCTGATGATCGAACCTGAGTCTGACAATACGATTCACTGACATCCTAAGCTAGGAATTTGTATGAGAGTAGTAAAGTAGTAGAGAGATAGGCAGAAATCATGTTCTTGTACCTTGCTTGAAGTCGACGAAGATGTGCTTCTCGCTAGGATCGCTGGGGCGCTCTTGCTTCCGCTGGAGAGCCCTGCAGGGAGACCTGATCGAAGTGGAAGGGGGTGGGGTTGGAGAACGATGCCATTTTATAACCACCTAGCGCGACGTTCAAATCTCTCCTCTGTGTCTCCGGTATCTGAAACGACGGACGTCTCTTCTTCCGTAATAAATTATTAAACCGGCCGACGCTTAGCTTCCAGAAGTAATGCACGTCAAAATTATCTAATCTTACCAGGCTGTCGTGCTAACCATGTACTAGGTTCTAAGGGCACACACTCAACTTAGAAACTACAATAGTTTTTCTCTATAAATTATGTTGTCACGTAGGTGTTTTGCTATGTGGCAAGCAATTTAATCAAGAGAGAGAGAATGGAGAAAACATTTCTAACTTGGAAACTCAATCTTCACGAGCATGGATGCAATCAAAACCACCTAAAACCATGTTGTGGAGGATGGCGCGCAAAGGTTCTTATTCACATGTGGGACCCCATGCGCGAAGCCTTTTTCTCGCTTAGAGGACCTCGCTCACCGTCGCCGGTACCTTGCGCGGTGATCTCGCCCACCGTCCGCGTGACCTTGCTCGAGTGCCGTTGGAACCTTGTGCGGTGGACCCCTCACCCGTCTGCCAGTGAGAGCTCACAAGTGGGCGGTAGGGGGGATTAGGTAGGAGAGTAAGAATCAACCTCTTGCGATGCCCGTTTCGATAAAAAAACTTCTACCCCTAAGAAATGACCAATTTTTAGGGTTTGGACCAATTTATAGCCTAGACTTAACATGGCAGGCGCCTTAACAAGCAGTTACATTACAAAAGCTTCCTCGATTAAAGTATTAGGTGACGGTTACGTTACTGTAACCACCACAGTTAACAAGAGCATTAACCATGTTGTTTTTGTTATGTCGCCTGCTACGCTTAAGGGATTAATCGTGGCAATTGCATTTTGCCTGCCCTACGGCCTGGCCTGGCTCTCCATTATCTGTGGTGGTTTCTTGGTACGACCGCCACAGTAAAGATATTCTACAGTGGAGATGAACAATTTTTCACCTTCAAAGGAAGGAAACAACTGATGGAACCATGTACTATCCTTTGTCTAAAAAGACATGGAACCATGTACTCATCAAAATACTAATCGCTGCCGATCGAGAAAAAATACCCATGGCCACCTACTCTAGATTCATGATGATGATGGGTGTCCATAACTCCATCTACAAGAACTACTACTTCATATAATAAATACTTGCATAATGGGTACCACAGGTGCCTTCACTGATTTTTTTTTTTTTCTTCTCAGGCGATCAGGCCTCTCAAGAGCTACTTCGCCCGCCACAGCACGATACGATCGTCCAGTGGTGGTCACGTGTCAGCTAATGTTTTTTTAAAGATTGCATTCAACTAATATATGGCTAATTGCTTATAAGATCACACGTAACTTACTACCATACTTAAAGTTTCACTAGTAACACATACCACTATACTTAGAAAAGAAAGAATACAAGACTGCAGCAATACTAACGTCCAATAATATAATCAAAGTAAACACACCAACCACTACTGTAAAGAAACAAGAGTATTCAGCAAAATACTACTCATTCTTGTATATCCATGCACCACATCCTCGCTCAAGAACCACACTGGTAGAGCATCACATGGAGGGTATGGTCTTTCTGAATGCCATAGTCTCCAAGAGTGCGGTCATCCTCCAGCTGCTTGCGAGCCCAGATGAGGCGTTGTTGTTTAGGCGGAATGTACTCGTTCTTATATATCATCATCTTGACATTGCGGACGGTGTCTGTGCTGTTCACCCATAGAGTTATGGTCTCTGTAGTTAATGTCTTCACAAAGATTGGAATCGTACCTTCTGTAGACAAGTGGAGGACAAGGAGAACATTGGCCTCCTTGCCAATGTTGTAGTCTGCCAAGGTGCGGTTGTCCTCTAACTGTTTGTTGTTAAAGAGGAGGGACTGCAGATGCTTGGGAAACCCCTGTATAGATTCAATCTTGTCCTTCACGTTACCAATGGTATCTAAGCTATTGACCTCAACGGTGATGGTCTTGCCTAATAGTGTCTCCACAACATAAATTTGCATCTTTTCTTCGAGGTCAAGTGTGGACCTATTCTCGATGTTATAATCAGCCAACGTAAGGTAATCCTCTAGCTGCACTCCATCAAAGACAAGGTAGTATTGTTCCTGGATCTTTGCTTTGACAGTAGACACGGTATCAGTTGGCTGGACCATGAGACGGATTGTGCTGCCAGTGGAGCTCTTCACAAAGATATGCATCCTGAATGAGCAAACAAACGTCACAATTCTTAGAAACAAATGGAGTACTTTTGTTAAGATTTTATTTAGGCTAATACACAGAAAACCGCAACGAGTGCAACATATCGTACAAGAACCAAGAACTCGTTATCTAATAAAAAAGTAGAAGACTGAAATCTAGTGCATAAAAGCATTATTATCAAAACAGAACTAGGTGTGTTGTAAAAAAAAAAACAGAACAAGGTGTGGTGTGCGAAGCCTTTTGTTTTTGAGAGAGAGAGAGAGAGAGAGAGAGAGCTGGAGGTGCAAGAAGCCCTTAAGGAATGCAATGTACTAAGCTTATATTGCATACAGAGTTAAGTATCCAGCAACCATTGAAAAAAAAACTTGGTTCAGTCAGTTCTGTGCATGGAAGAGATAAAGTTAATATGCATGGGCGTGTTCTCCTTTAACTCAACATTTTCTAGTATTGGAATAGAATTTGACAACCAGTGAATGCCACATGATTAGTTAAGAAGACTCTAATGTTACAACAGCTGGTGCACACTTCAAAGTTTCTAGAATGCATCTATCAAATTGGGAAAACAGAATAGGCATCCTACAGTTTCCACCAGAAACAAAAAGTAATGGCACAAATATATTTCTTTATTATAGTCTTGTTTACTTAGACTGCATATAGAGCCATAATTAACCAAAACTTCAACAACCCAAACAGGTAATAGATGAAATGAGATAGATCTACAGTGACAAATATTGACAACAAGACTTTCTAGTATTGGAATAATAGAATTTCACAACCAGCTAATGCCACATAATTAGTATCCAACAAGACTAAGGTTACAGAAGCTACGCAGACTTTTAAGTTTCTATAATGCATCTATATATGAAATTGAAAATTCAGAATATGCATCCCACAATTTCATCCACCATATAAAAGTAACAGCTAGCACATCTATATTCTATAGTCTTGATTTTATTTAGGGTAGATAGAGCAATAGGCAAAGCATCAATCAACAACTCAAACACACAGGTAGTATAGAAGAAAGAAGATAGATCTATATTAGTCACAAAATTTGCCGCCTATAAGCTCAGAGATCCAGCAGATCCAACATATACGTATAGTACAGAAGAAAGAAAATAGATGAAACAGCTATAATTAATAAATCCTAATTAGGCAGTAGATGATGATATGAGATGGGCCACAAATTTCCTGCCAATTACTGTCCGGATATTACTGACTGACTACTGGTAGTAGATCACGATATATAGGCCAAAACAACAACAAGTCGCACGTACCTTGATTGAAGTTCAAGAGGATGTTGGTTGCTAGAAAGGATCGGTGGTGGATCGGTTGGTGTTTTGCTTTTGCACACGGAGATCGATATACCAACCGCAAGTGCAAGAGTTCAGTTGTTGAGGATAGATTCATAGAATAGAATAGGGGCGACGGCAGTTTTATAAACGCCGCCACGTCAATTCGCTTTCTTCCGATTTATTTGGAAGGGATTCGGGTTCGTCCACTAATAAAGCGGGCCGATATGGGACTGTTTCTTTAATTTTTTCCCTTCCCCAACGACCCGGGCCGGAATAGACGCTAGCTCTCTCTGCAAGAATTGGCACATCAAGCCGCCACTGGGTTTCACCGGCTGTATCCAGGGCTTCCCCAGCCAATCCGATCAATCATTAATTGTGCCCATCAGTAGTTCACTAAGCTCTCCTGATTTCGTCAGTTTATTATTGTGCTCACATGCATGTTGTTTGTCATCTTCACATCTAATCTGAATTACATTACAAATTCTCAAAGTCAAATATATATCTTCTGTTATATCTGCTTGGCTTTCCCCCTGCACAATGATTGATTGATTAACGGTTGCGGTTTTACATAAAACCGTGACGGTTAATGCCTCGGTTAACCGTGGTGGTTTTCTAATTAACCGAGGCGGTTATAAAAACCGCCACGGTAAATAAGGCTCATACGTTCCGCCCAAATAAGCCCATACCATCCCACTACGATCTTGAGTATATAAAATCAAGACAAACCCTAACACTCTCTGCCTCACCCCCTGTCTCCTCCCTCCCCCCTCCCCAAGCCCAACACCACACCTTATTAAAAAGCCTGACCACTACTACATAAATGTGGCGGTTTTTTTATTTACCATGGAGGTTTTTTTGTAACCGCCACGAAACGAAACTCCATGGTTAATCGACCACCGCAGTTTTCTGATCCACTAAAAAATACCACGCTTAATCGAAAAGAAAAGAAAAGAAAAGAAAATCCCATCAAAACCCTAATGGGCCCGGATCTAGGCCGTCATCGCTGCCACCGCCCCGGATTGTCCTATTGCTCGCCAGATCCAAAGACGGGAGGGAGGGGGGGAGGGCGCCCAGAGCTGCTCGCCTCCGGCCGCTCCTCGCCGGATCTCGGCCCTCGCTCATTGATCTCGCAGCCCGCCGCCATCGGACCTATGTCGCCGCGACGCCGCACTCAGACCTTGGCCGCCGCACACCGTCGGAGGAGGCGGCCCCCATTGTGCCGTCCCTACAATGCTGCCGTCGAGGTGGCCCCTATCGCTACCGCCTTGCAGCAACGAACGCCGCCCAAAGATTGCCACCCCCGCGGCGCCCGGCCTGCGTCGCCACCCCGCCGTTGGGAGGAAGGAAGGAGGGGACGAGAGGGGAGGAGACGCCTAGCGGCCGGCTCACCAACGTGAGGAAGGAAGGAGGGGAGGGCTGAAGATCTCTAGTTTGATTTTGGCTAATTGATGACATCCTAGGACTAATCTCTCTATGCTAAGCGTTTTATTAGTTGAAGATTGGTCATGCCAAGTGTGGAGCATGGTGGTCATGGTGGATGGATCGAGGTGATCCAAAAGATGATCAAGTACTTGGAGTGGTTCGAGGATCAAAATGGGCTCAAGGCAAAGGTATATCCAAAGGGCCATTTTGATTTTGCACTCAAGACACCATAGAGGGTGGGAGTGATTTAGGATCGATAAGCCATACTATAAAGAGGGGAAAACGTTCGAAACATCGATCCTCATGTGCCTCTAGGTTCAACAATCATTTGCATGCATTCTAACCTAGAGAGCTTACTTCGCGCTTGGTGAAAATGTTTTCAAAATGCTAACACACATGCTAGAGGTGCTCTTTGACGTGTTGGTAACTTGGAACAAGTGGCGGAAGTTAGATTGAAGCAACGATGAAGAAACGATGACATTTCATGGAGCTTCAACGCGACTGGCGCTGGAGGCCGCGCTAGTCGGTCGGCGGCGACGCCGCCGGAGGATGCTAGCGTCCGGTGCGTGCAAGGGGCGCCCGGCCGCGCACACGTGCATGAGCGCCAAACGCTGCCCGCAACATGATCGTGTGTGTTCCGCGAGCGACGAATGCGGTCCCGATGGCGCTTGCAGCACGGGTCCGCGACGGGCGCCGCGCGCAGACGCCAGCGAATGTTGGTCTTGCAAGCGGCTAGTTGGCTGGCGAGTTCGTGAACGTGATCGGCGCCTTCGCCGCCTGGTCGGGCGTGTCGGGCCGCTTGCTAGAATTCGCAGATGAACCCCCCAACGACTCTATTTTTTATGGGGGCTTATAAATAGGATGTTGGCCGACCATTGTGAGGCCCCTTGGTCATTTTCATCAAATCCTAACACTCATAGAGCTGAGCCAACTCCCTCCTACTCTCTCCCATTGCTTGTGAGCACATTCTTGAGAGTTTGTGGAGATTCAAGTGCATTTGCTTTGGTGTTTGCATCTAGAGGCACTTGAGGAGCTTGTAGCCGATGGTTTTCTTGTTGCTCTTGGAAAGCACCACTCCTAGCCGGCTTGGTGATTGTTGGAGGCGTTGGGAAGAAAGGAAGATTGTTCTTGCCCACCGATTGATTGTGAGGGGTTTGTGATCTTCCCCGGCAGAGCGCCAAAATTGATACTCTAATACATTGCTCGTGTTATTGAGTTACAGCTCTTGGTGTCACGTTGCCTAGTGATTGGCAAGGCGTGAGTGCCACCTTGACCCACACGTGAGAAGGTTGACACAATAGAGACATAACTTGAGGGTGCTTGTTGATGGTATTTAACGTCAATTTTTTGGCATCAACTTTTGCACGAAATGATACAACTTTTTCATGAAATTACAAACACTAGATGTAGGGTGTGATTCTAACGAGTTCCACGAGTTTGGTGTTTTAACTATCTTGCCGGTTTTCACTGAATAAAAGTATATCAACTGATGGATTAGAGCGGACCATTGCGAAGAGCTCGGTTGAGACGATCGAAACGGACATATTACTTGCCACAATTGGAGTCCAGAATCAAAAGTTATGAACCACGACCATTGGTATGAATTCTAAGGATCTAGAAGACACCAGAGAACTCCACGCCAAAGCCTGGGTCCACATGTCACAGGGTGGGGCCGCGTGGCACCACATATGGGGCCGCGTGGCACCACTTTTCCACCAAATAGGCCCAGCTTCTAGAACCTTCCTCCACCGATCTAAGGGATCCTCAGAATCATATCCAATTGTTGATTTAAGTTGGTTTTAGGTCGGTTTGATCCAATGGCTTAGATACATCTCTCAGGGCTATAAATAGAGAGGCAGACCTCACCCCTGAAACCATAGAATTCATTATTCATCTCATCTCATCTCATTGATTAGAGAGGGGTCCCAATGTAAGGAACTCTCTCTCTTCAATGTAGATCTAGGTTTAGACTCTTCAATGTAATAGATTAGATCTAGTTGAGAGTTAGGGAGAGCGGAGCTGCGCTCCGATACTGAAAGTCTTCAGAGCTATGGTATGTCTTTGTATCTTTTTACTTTACAAGACTTATGCTTTAATATATTTATCTTGTCTATTTACTTTTATGCCTTTCATTTATATATGGTTAGTATAGTTGTTATGCCTTTGCATGGGATCTTCGCTCGCATCGAGTGCTTTAGTTAATTGTATGTGACTAGAGTAGTAATCGGTAGATTAGACATGGTGTTTAGTTTATTGGTTACCTGAGATTGAACAAATCCCTACGGATAGTTGTGGTAGCCCCTGGTGATGATAACCCTGATGGCCGACCTAGTCCACCACGTCGGGTTGGTGTTTGTAGGACTTTGTTAGAGCCTCCTAGCCCCCTTTTCATCCCTTTCTGTGGCTAGTGTTCGATGTCCCGAAGTGTTTTTGTGTGATTGCTATATCTATCCATTCTTTAGTTACCTTAGAATCAAAGTAATATAGAAGTAGTTAGGAACCTTTGCCTCTCCCATTGTCCTTTTGATTAGTTAAGCTATTCATTTATCATAGTATTCTTTTAGTTATGTTATTATTATTAGATTTCATTTATGCTTTATTATTCATAGTATTGTTTATTATCATTTATCACTTACCCCCACTTTAGTCTAATTGGTTTGCTAAGTTAGTAGATACATGATTGTGAGTTATTAGATTCTTTACCCAAAGCTTCCATGTGGGTACGATACTCTAGAATACTCTCCTAGGGAAAAGCTACAATGGTGTTCCGTGGCGCTTGCAAAATCCTTCTTATCCTTTTTAGCACTTAACAAACATCAACATTGCTCACCATTGTGTGATTGATTGTGTTGACGGTAGAAACACCATGTTTTTACATAGTCAAAACCGTCAACAACGTACCCTTTTTGGAAGCCAACATACATATAAATAATGATTTCTTGTACAAATAACCTAGTTCCACATGTAGATGTCATTATTTGTATGCGAGATGTGAAATCGAGGAAATCGGCTGAAATAACATATTTGGTCATCATCCGGTCGACACTCCAAGTATGACCAATGGACAAATTGACATGACCATCATGATCTCCATGTTCTAGGATGCTTCCACACAAAATTTGAAGTCATTTGGCCACAAGACCTACATCGGCCGATGCATGACCATTTCATCCCGAGACATCGACATGTGGGGACACCTTCTAGAAGAGTTGGAGAAGGCTAGGGCCCAATGGACCTGCATCGGCCGACCATAGACCTTAGGTCCAAACTCTTCCAACGCGACCTTCCACGTCACTAATCCGTGGGAGAACAAAAGAAGGCACCTGATTGGTCCGTCAAGACGTCACATGGATCATAGTGGTACAAAAACGGATGTCACGGCAAGTTCCGGACTCAAGACACGGCCCGCGATTGGGGCCAACATTCCCGGCACCAGGGGTGGCCCACGGGTCATGGACCATGGTCGGCCGACCATGGCCCATTTGGCCACCGACGTCCCCCACGCCTACCACATTGTCCACGTGATTATTTCATCCAGTAGTTGATTCTAAGGCGGTTTATCCAAGGGCTACGAGGTGGGATCCGCGGATCGATGACATGGCGCCGAGTAGCCCCTACTCCCACCACGGGGGCTATAAATACCCCCTTACCCCTTCACTTCCAAGACATGACCACAAGGAAGATCTCCACTCCTATGTAGTAGGCGAAGCCCCGCTCCTTTAGTGTATCGTCGAGAGAGAGAGAGAGAGAAGTCTTCGGGGAAGCCCCCGGATCTGTCGGGGAATCTCCTCCAAGGTGTATCTCTGAGGGTGTACTTCTTCTAGTAAGTAATATATCCTAAGTTCTTCTATAGTTCGCATATCTGGTTTAGTATAATAGCTATTCACTCGTCTTCATTGGTATATTGCTTTACTTTAAGTAATTTACTTACTTCTAGTAGAGTGCTCTAGCTTTTGATCGCAGTTAGAGTAATAAGCATAAGCGTAGACGTGGTGTCTAGGTTATTCTTATCAATATTTGCCGCTTCTTTGCTCGGATGGATTGTGATAGCCCGATAAGGTAGTGACAAGACCTTCCGGTCTCTCGTATAAATCACCACGAGTCTAAGCAAGTTCTAAAAAGGTAAGGCTCGATAAAAAAAGAGTAGTTTGGTAGTGGTGATTGTTATCACCAGTTATCACCTACTGCCTCCGTGATCGAGGGCTGACAAAGCCACGTTTAGCTATCTAGCCTATCCAGATATCATAGCTATAGAAAACCTCTCAACTCAACTACCAAATACACACCTTGTGTCATCATAGGACGAGTCTTGATTCTTTGTTAGTTCACTTCACGTTCCTCGTGGAAATCGATACCTGGAATACTCCTGGTGAAAAGCTACACTGACAGCCGTGCGCTTGCGGTTTACCGTTGCCATACTTAGGTGTATCAGTCCTTTAGTGGTAACACTAAAGAACTGTCAACAAGCTTTTTCTTTGGCGCCGTTCTTGGAACGGTAGCTGTCTTAACTAGAATCGGTCGTCCAAATTATGTTTTCTTTTCTTTCTTTTTATTTAATTTTTTAAACCATGGATTCAACACCTATCTTTGAATTCGCAGCTCCAACGGGCGCAAGATTGAGCCGCCACAATCATCTAAAGCCATTTTGGCGGGTTCGTTATGAGCTTAAGCCCAAGTCTCATAGCAATGGTTCGGGAGAAATCCTTTTAAAGGGGATGAAGATGAAAGCCCCTACACGCACTTGCGTGAATTCGAGCAATTGTGTTCCTGTGTCCACATCCAGGGCATGACACGAGATACCCTTCGATGGAAACTCTTTCCGTTCTCATTAACGGGAAGAGCCAAGCGATGGTATGCGATTAAGTAGAAAGTGTAGGAGGAATGGGAAAAAGCTTCAAAGCAAGTTTTGTCTTGCCTTTTCCCAATTACCCGTGTCGTCAATCTTCGAATGGAGGTCCTAGCATTCAAACAAATGAAGAAGGAACCTCTGGGCATAGCCTGGGCTCGTATCACTGATTTAGCATCATCTGGCCCTGACCTTGGTATTTTCGACCCAGCATTATTGCAACAATTCTATTGCGGTCTTAACAAGGAATCAGCCCAACTCCTTGATAATGCTTCAGGGGGTGCATTTTTGTACCTCCCCGTTAGTGAGGGAAAGCAGATGCTCGCCAAAATTTTGGAGAACACCCCTACACTAACGTCTATGATGAAGCTCTAGAGGAGGAACCTATCCCCAAATTAGAAATAGACCCCTCGATAGCTGAACCTACCGCCTCATCATCTCAAGAACCAGCCATCGAGCCTAAACCTAAACTACCAATAGGGGAAGAGGAAACTCAATCCCCAAACTTTCTCTATGATATCGAGGATGACTTGTTTTCTCGATTTTGAAACACCTCGAATCAACCTGTGCAGAAGAAGTCTTCTGCTAGAAAAGCTTCGAACCTACACATAGCAGCTCAACTTGAGGAATGCTACCTCAAGGAGACGGTTCAAGAGCTTTCATCTATTATGAGCTCCGAGTGGTTTGAGGAAGCAGAAAGTACGTCTGAAGTAATTCAACTTCTTTCATTTGCCACAACCATACAATGCTCTATCAATAGAACAGCCTTAGACTCCCTCTATGATCCCGCAGTTGGAGTGTGCATCATGTCAAAATCTTTGGCTGATGTCCTCCTAGGTAACAAACCCCTATGCTCAACCAATAAATTTTTAAAACTACCATCTGGACAATTGGTTGCTAGCTGTGGGATCGCACAAAATATTGCAACCATAATCAACAAAATTTCGATCCTCTTTAACTTCTACATCTTTGATATAGAGGAATTCGACCTGTTGATTGGGCACCCGCTCATGAAATTCCTTGCCAAATATCATGAAGGGAGCCTAGATATCAGCCTCGGAAAAAGCATTAAGCTCTCAGTCCCATTTCTTAATTCTACAAACACCAAACTAGAGCCATATCCCGAGCCTGATCCAATGGAGGAAGTGATGGCTACAACTCTCCTAGAAGCGTCTCAGCCCAATCTGGAAGAGCTCGCTGAAGACTTCATTCAGGAAGAAGCTGACCCAGAAGAACCAATAAGCCTAGAAGAGTCTGAGCCACCACCAAAACCTCCAATCGAACTCAAACCCCTTCCCTCTGGACTCAAATACGCTTTTCTCAATGGTGACCGAGAGGCCCCCGTAATCATTAGCGATACACTTTCTGCGGAGGAAACCTTTAAACTCCTCACCATTTTAGAAAAACATCAATCTGTCTTAGGCTACTCTCTCCAGGATCTCAAGGGAATTAGTCCCGCTCTCTGCACCCATCGCATTCCAATAGACCCTGAATTCGCACCCTCTAGGGAGCCTCAAAGAAGGCTAAATAATGCAATGAGAGAGGTAGTTAAGAAAGAGGTCTTGAAATTACTACATGCGGGCATAATCTATCCAGTACCTAATAGCGAATGGGTAAGCCCCGTGCAAGTAGTACCAAAGAAGGGAGGAATGACAGTAGTCAAAAATGAGAAAAATGAACTAATTCCTCAACGAACTGTCACAGGATGGAGAATGTGCATAGACTACCGAAAACTCAATAAAGCTACTAAGAAAGATCACTTCCCGTTGCCATTCATTGATGAAATGTTGGAACGGCTTGCCAAACACTCTTTCTTTTGCTTTCTTGATGGTTATTCGGGATACCACCAAATACCTATCCATCCTGATGACCAGAGTAAAACCACTTTTACATGCCCCTATGGGACATATGCATATAGACGAATGTCTTTCGGTCTATGCAATGCCCCCGCTTCCTTTCAAAGATGCATGATGTCCATATTCTCCGATATGATAGAAGAAATCATGGAAGTTTTCATGGACGACTTTTCCGTCTATGGGAAAACCTTCAATGATTGTTTAGAAAACCTGGACCGAGTCTTACAAAGATGCGAAGAAAAACACTTAGTCTTGAATTGGGAGAAATGCCATTTCATGGTTCGGGAAGGCATAGTGCTAGGGCATAGAGTGTCAGAACGTGGTATAGAGGTGGATAGAGCTAAGATAGAAGTTATAGACCAGCTTCCACCTCCCACAAATGTCAAGGGGATTCGTAGCTTTCTTGGCCACGCAGGTTTTTATAGACGCTTTATAAAAGATTTTTCTCAAATAGCTCGTCCATTAACAAACTTGCTTGCAAAAGATGCTCCCTTTGAATTTAATGATGAGTGCTTAGATGCCTTTTACTACCTTAAGAAAGCACTTGTCTCTCGCGCCAATCATACAACCCCCAGATTGGACTCTCCCTTTTGAGATAATGTGTGATGCTAGCGATTATGCTGTCGGTGCTGTTCTAGGTCAAACAAAGGATAAGAAACATCATGCAATCTCATATGCTAGCAAAACCTTAACAGGGCCACAATTAAACTATGCAACTAATTTGAAAAAGAATTATTGGCCGTGGTTTTGCCATTGACAAGTTTAGATCTTACTTAGTAGGAGCAAAGGTAATAATTTACACTGATCATGCTGCTCTAAAATACTTGCTCACTAAGAAAGATGCTAAACCTCGTTTAATAAGATGGATCCTACTCCTCCAAGAATTTGATCTTGAAATAAAAGATAAAAAGGGAGTAGAGAATTCTGTTGCCGATCATTTGTCTAGAATGCATTTTAAAGACGCACAGGATTTGCCCATCAACGACTTCCTTCGAGATGATACACTCCTACGGGTCACAGACTCCAACCCCTGGTACGCAAATATTGTTAATTTTATGGTCACAGGTTATGTGCCGCCAGAGCGGACAAGAAGAAACTCATACAGAAAGTAGAGTGCATCTCTGGGATGAACCATACTTATATCGAGTCTACAATAATGGAATATTAAGGAGATGTGTCCCAATGAATGAAGCAATCAAGATCATGGATAGATGTCATGGGGAGAGTATGGAGGCCATTATGGAGCATTCGTAACTCATGCCAAAATCCGCAAAGTGGATTTTATTGGCCAACAATGTACAAAGACACACAAGACTTTGTGAAGAAATGTGGAAGATGCCAAAGACACGGAACATCAATACCCGTGATGCAATGCCGCTCACTAACAACCTTCGATTGAATTATTTGACGTTTAGGGCATTGATTATATGGGACCATTCCCAAATCACAAGGGTATGAGCACATCTTAGTGGCGAGTGGATTATGTATCCAAGTGGGTAGAGGCACTACCCCGTCGCCAGAATCTTTTCCCAGCTCAAGGAAGATGTTCTATGAAATCATTTTCCCAAGATTTGGCACTCCAAGAATGGTGATAAGTGACGGAGGAACTCACTTCACTGATAGAGGGTTCCGCAACTTTTTGAAGCAACAAGGTATAAAGCACAATGTAGCGACTCCCTACCATCCACAAACAAGCGGCCAAGCAGAAACTTCCAATAAACAGATCAAGAACATCCTGCAAAAGACAGTGAACGAGATGGGTACAGCATGGAAGAGCAAGTTACCTGATGCACTTTGGGCATATAGGACCGCGTACAAGACACCAATTGGTATGACCCCATACCAACTTGTATACGGAAAGACTTGCCACTTGCCCGTTGAGTTGGAATTCAGAGCCCATTGGGCCATCAAAAGGTGGAATATGGATCTACGGGCCGCAGGGATGAATAGAAAAATGCAAATCTCAGAGTTAGAAGAATGGAGGGAAAGAGCATATCACAACGCCAGAATATACAAGGAAAGAACCAAAAGGTGGCATGACAAAAGGATCAAGCAAAAGGAGTTTACACCCGGCGACAAGGTCCTTTTGTTCAACTCAAGGTTCAAGCTATTCGGGCATGGGAAGCTCAGGAGCAAATGGGAAGGACCATACCTTGTCGTCAATGCCTCAACTCATGGAGCCATCACACTTCGGGACGGCGGCGGGAACATCTTTTAAGGTAAATGGTCAACGTCTTAAAGTCTTTCATGAGCATTCTTTACCTGAACCAGAAGTAGACATGATAGACCTTATGCCTGCACCTGATCTGCTTTAAATAAACTTGTCAATTTTGTACATAATAATAATTCAAAAAAAAAATTATATATATAGATAATACCCTTTCATGATCCTAACTTTCACTACACCTGTTTTGAGCCATTTTTACCAATTTTGGCACATCGGCCGACCTGGTGTTTGGGTCTTCTGGACCCAAGCGCTAGGGGAATGTGCATCTAAGAGCCCCTAAAAGACGCCCCAGTATCCAGGATCGACTCGTTGGGTTAGGCCCGCATCGGCCGATGCGTGACCATAAGCCCTTGGGCCTACGGATAGGTGGAACATCCTTTAGAAACCTTCTAGAAAGCAACTAGAACGTTGGGAAGGCCTAGCTCTAAAATTAGTGCATCGGCCGATGCGGTGCATTTGCCTCAAAACGATCACTTAACGTTAACTTTCATCCTTATCTCGGTTAGAGGAGCGTCTCACCTCGGATTTGAACCAGGAGACGTTGGAACCCATTTCTATTTAAACTCCTCTTCCTCCTCTCGGTCTCCTACACTTCCTTCTTCCATTCCTGCCATTTAAGACTCCTTGCATTCACATTCAACCATCCATGGCCCCAACCAAGAACACCGATAAGGGAAAGATCCCAATGGCACCCCAATCCGACAATCCCTTTCGCCTACCCTTGGTAGATCCCATCTCAGGCACAGCCATAGTGAGAGATCACTCCAAAGAAGGTCCTAGTGATCTGATGGCAATAGAAGTCATTGAGGCGACTCCGACGCCGTTACGCCACCACCCGTGTGTTCACGGAACACCCAGAGATGTGTTCGTGGATTTGACCCTTGGTCGGCCGATGCGTACCATGACGCCCGGCCGCACCGGGGTGTCCCCCCAACTCTCTCACCACGTCGTCGGGGTGTCCAAGCCACGTCCGACGACTCCAAGACGGCCAACGACGGGCCAACTTGCACCTCGGTACCGCCATCAACCTCTCCAGACTGCACACCCCACCGGGAAGCATCCCAAGCCTCTCCTTGTCCTACACGCCGTCTACTCCAACAAATCGGCATGTAGTGGCAATAGGAGTGGGGCGAGGAAAGGTGGTGCAACCACCGCTCACATCCGAGGAGCGGAATGCAGCACCCTCCTTTGCTCTCTGTCAAGACGGTCCGGCGGACAAGCGACCCACCATCTATCAACGGTCCGCCAGGCAATTCAAGATGAAGATCGAAAAGAAGAAGTAGATCGTCTCCTAGGCGTCGTGGCATCACTTAGGGAGAAGAATAGAAAATTAGAAGAGAAGGTTGCTGAGATTCATATGGGCCATTGGGAGTTAGAGGTTAAGTTTCGCACTTTACGCATCGGCATGTGTGCGAAACTTAAGCGTCTTGCTAACGCTGTCGGCCATGAGGAGGCATTAGAGCCACCTTCTCCATAAATCTCCCATAATCAAATAAGTTAGGCACTAGGATAGGTTTCCCTTTTTCACATATTGGCTTGATTAAATTTTCCCTTTTGTAAATGTGCCTAAAGAAAAGAAGAATTAATGAAGAATTTTTGTTCTCACGGTGTTTTCCCACCAGCCGGGACACCCGCACTTGACGTTTACGTATTGATGTGTCACAGATCGCGCGAAAGCCGGTGTGGGGAGCATCGGCCGACGTGCCAAGCCCGAACGGCCACAAAAGTGACATCGGCCGATGCAACAACTTTTCAAAATAAGAAAACGGTCAAGAGAAAATAGATCCATCGATGAGAGGAGGAGAACCACGGTGGCGATTTGCCAGGAGCTCCAAAAGTGGCATCGGCCGATGCCACCTTGGACCCCCGGACCCACCGGCCGCATCCGGGACATCCACACGCTGGTTTGATATATTTCTCCTCTCTGTTTTTATATTTATTTCGTATTTAATTAGTTACTTTTTCTAAGTTATGAATAAAATAAAGCTAGAAGAAACACCTGAAAAAAAAAAAACTTTAATGAAGTAACATTTACATGACATTTTGAAGATAGAACTTATCATAAGATTTATTTCTTGAGCAAACTTATGTTTGTGGGAAGAACATATTATTAGAAAAAAATATCATATTGACTAAGGTATTGTGACTTGTGATATAGTTCAAGCTTATGCATCATCCTCTTTCATTTAAAGTGCTTGGAGATTTGTTTTAATAAAATGTCATAAAACCATAGTATCACATACTCCTCAATGATGAAATACCTATCAAAGCCATATACATTACTCTTACATATTCAAAGCTCATTTAAGCTACTTGCAAGTTGTATTGAGTTGTGGCAAACCTAGTGACCCTTGTTGAGAATCACATCATGCTCCCAAGATCAAGATCACATACACTCCATATCAATATGCTGCTTCTACACCGAAGTACGCACCACATGCTTTTTCCCGCCCCACCATTAAAGTTGCTCTATGATTTAAATGTGATCTCTCTTTACATAAATAGATGATCAAAAGAGACATGAGCTATGCAAAAAATATTTAAAGAGAGGAAATAATGGACACAAGTCCGAGGGTGAGTAGAACCCACCTCTTCAAAAAAAAAAAAAAAAAAAAGGTATATATATTTATGATAGCTATGTCTCAAATATAATAAAGTAGAAGGAGAGATCATATGTAAAACGAGCAAAACAAAAATCATCCACACACACACATGCACATTCTTGATCTAAGAGCATGATGTTGTTCTCCTAGGATCCTAGTTTTGACTGTACAAAAAATATGCAATGCAAAGTAAGCAAACATGTTTATCCCCACCTTAGCTCCACATAGACCTTTGTAGTAAAAGGATGAAACACAAAGGGCATTTTTTACGCTATGCCTTGGTGAGGATCTATACACCATTGAGTGACTTGAGAGTACCCAATTGAGGAGTATAAGTGATCTATGTGATCTTATTTTTCAATGTATATTAAAAAAAAAACTCCAAGTACTAAGATGTGAATAAGGAAGATGATTAGCTTTGAACTGTTCCATTTCCCAATTCCTCAAGGATTTATGCTAGACACAGCCACATATCCCACTCACATAAGAAATGTTCAGAAATAATTTTTATGAGAGTTCAATATCTCGTAAGTGTTATGACTATGTTTACTTCAACCTCCTTCCTTTGCTTGAGGACAAGCAAAGATGTAAGTGTGGGGATCTTGTTGACGGTAGAAACACCATGTTTTTACATAGTCAAAACCGTCAACAACATACCCTTTTTGGAAGCCAACATACATATAAATAATGATTTCTTGTACAAATAACCTAGTTCCACATGTAAATGTCATTATTTGTATGCAGATGTGAAACTGGAGGAAATCTGGCTGAAATAACACATTTGCTCATCATCCAGTCGACACTCCAAGTATGACCAATGGACAAATTGACATGACCATCATGATCTCCATGTTCTAGGATGCTTCCACACAAAAATTTGAAGTCATTTGGCCACAAGACCTACATCGGCCGATGCATGACCATTTCATCCCGAGACATCCTCGACATGTGGGGACACCTTCTAGAAGAGTTGGAGAAGGCTAGGGCCCAATGGACTGCATCGGCCGACCATAGACCTTAGGCCCAAACTCTTCCAACGCGACCTTCCACGTCACTAATCCGTGGGAGAACAAAAAGAAGGCACCCGATTGGTCCGTCAAGACGTCACATGGATCATAGTGGTACAAAACAGATGTCACGGCAAGTTCGGACTCAAGACACGTAAACCGACAAAGGGGCCAACATTCCCGGCACGACTGGGGTGGCCCACGGGTCATGGACCATGGTCGGCCGACCATGGCCCATTTGGCCACCGACGTCCCCCACGCCTACCACATTGTCCACGTGATTATTTCATCCAAATTGCTGATTCTAAGGCGGTTTATCCAAGGGCTACGAGGTGGGATCACGCGGATCGATGACATGGCGCTGGAGTAGCCCCTACTCCACCCTGGGGCTATAAATACCCCCCTACCCCTTCACTTCCAAGACATGACCACAAGGAAGATCTCCACTCCTATGTAGTAGGCGAAGCCCTGCTCCTTTAGTGTATCAGTAGAGAGTGAGAGAGAGAGAGAAGTCTTCGAGGAAGCCCCGGATCTGTCGGGAATCTCCTCCAAGGTGTATCTCTCTGAGGGTGTACTTCTTCTAGTAAGTAATATATCCTAAGTTCTTCTATAGTTCGCATATCTGGTTTAGTATAATAGCTATTCACTCGTCTTCATTGGTATATTGCTTTACTTTAAGTAATTTACTTACTTCTAGTAGAGTGCTCTAGCTTTTGATCGCAGTTAGAGTAATAAGCATAGCGTAGACGTGGTGTCTAGGTTATTCTTATCAGTATTTGCCGCTTGCTGCTCGGATGGATTGTGATAGCCAGTAAGGTAGTGACAGCCCTTCTGGTCTCTGTATAAATCACCACGAGTCTAAGCAAGTTCTAAAAAGGTAAGGCTCCAGTAAAAGAGTAGTTTGGTAGTGGTGATTGTTATCACCAGTTATCACCTACTGCCTCCGTGATCGAGGGCTGACAAAGCCACGTTTAGCTATCTAGCCTATCCAGATATCATAGCTATAGAAAACCTCTCAACTCAACTACCAAATACACACCTTGTGTCATCATAGGACGAGTCTTGATTCTTTGTTAGTTCACTTCACGTTCCTCGTGGAAATCGATACCGAATACTCCCCGGTGAAAAGCTACACTGACAGCCGTGCGCTTGCGGTTTACCGTTGCCATACTTAGGTGTATCAGTCCTTTAGTGGTAACATTAAAGAACTGTCAACAGATTGTCTCCCGGTGATTGGCATCATCGAGTTTATATTGTTCATCATCATCTTCCGGTGATTGGTTGACTTACCTCGACACGTCGGTATAACACTTCTCTACTCTTGCATTACATTGATATATACCTTGTGCTTGAGTAGCTTGTGTAGAATTGCTAGTTGTTTAGTGTAATCTAGCTTGTTCACCTTGTTGGTAGCTTAGTGACTTAACTTCTTATATGAATTAGAGACATTAGCAACTAGAATTGTTATTAGGAGGCTTGTCGGCAAGTAGAGCTAGAGCAAACACATTTATGCTTTGTTATTGTCTAACAAGTTGCTCTATATTTTTGTAGAATTTTTATTAGGCTATTCACCCCCCTCTAGCTTTTTAGGACCTTTCAAGGGGGTAGGAGGGGAGACAGCCGCTAGAGGGTGGATTGAGAGCGGGGCAGGAGAGTGAGTGCCAAGAAATCCTAGACCTGCTACATATACTCGGGGGTGTTTTTGGGCAGGTTTGGGCCGCTTAGTTGCGAAGTGGGCTGAGAATCTGGACCTCATTTACCATGACAGTTTTTATAATAACCGCCACACTTAATCGATTTACCATGGCGGTTAAAGAACCATGCGGTTAATTAAAAAATTTCATGATTAATCGAGGCATTAACCGTGGTGGTTTTTTAAAATAACTGGCAAGGCTAATAAAATGGAAACACCTTATAAAAAGATTTATTGTAGTAGTGGACACCACACCTTCTCCCTGCGGTGCCCCTCCCTTTCTCCTCCTCCTGCACAGCATGCAACGGTGCCCCACCCTACCCCTCCTCCCAGTCGTGGACGACCGTGGGGTTGCACCAACGATGGCAGAGCGACCGCGACGGCGCCTTGGATTCGGCCCGGCAGATGGCCTCCTCTCCCCTTCACTGACAACGCGCGTAGGGCCTCCTCTCCCTTCACTGACGGCAGTGGCACGGTCCCATGAGAAGGCTAGATCCAGCTTCAGTGTCGGCGAATCTAGCGACGATACATTGGCCGTATGGGAGATAGGGACAGCTACGCCTACCCCTCCATATAAAAAGGCTCAATGCTAATGCTTGTAGGGACCAGTATGTAAATTCATGAACCAAAGAGGTAGGGAGGAAGATTTCCTCCCCCACCTTCCCTATAAATAGAACCCAAATGCAAGGGGAGAGGAGGTCACTATGCTCTCGGACTTCAGCACTCATCCAATCTCTCTTTCCCGTCTAGGGAGAGTACCTTCGGCATAGTGGTGAGGGTACAAAGAAAGGACACATCCCAACACACGGGGAGGTCGCATCCAGCCCCAGCGTACGCGAATCGCCGCCGGCGACCTCTCTGGCGGTGGATCCGCACGGCGGTGGTCAGACCCAGATCCTACCCTGTTAGGGTTTGGGATGGGCTTGTCTCTTTTTACAGTTATGAGCTAATTACGTCATAGGTTGAAAAACTATATTAATTTTCTGAGAGTATTGAGTATAAACACTAAAAGGTGTTCTTACATTGCAGCTTCCCTCCTGTTTCAGTTCATTCACATGATGTGCAACCTCATGTTGCCAGCTTAGTTTTGATTACAATCTTATATCAGTGACTACAACACTACTAACACATCATTAAGTAATGGAATCTGTTTCTGGTACCTTTTGTAGCTATGCGAATGGCAGAGTTTGTGAAGATTGTATTATTGACGAAATGCCATATAATGTTGGCAGCTATGCTTCCCCAAAGCAATAATTCTGCAGCTTTGGTGCATTGGGGTTTTTTGGGTTAGCTTGGCAGGGTTCGAGGTCTATAGAAATCAATACCACCAAATAGCTGTTGATAATTGGATCATTCTCAAGTGACGCTGCCATCAGGAGTTTAAGCTGGAGCTCTGTAAATTGAAAAATGGCAGTCGTCGGCTACACTTGGTTTCTACTTGCCACTGCCAGTGCCAGTGCATGACCAGGAATTTGTTGGAGCACTGTTTGATGGCGCCGTACGGGTCACCTGTTCTCTTGCACCTATTTTTGGTCTGCGACAGAAATGTGATCATGTTTTTTTTACTATAGGGTGCCTCAATGCAGGAACGAACAGGCGTTGGCTCCGTCGAACTCTGCTCAGAGGTTCAAAGCCATCAGCCAGCTGGACACCTGCCTGTCTGGGCACGCGATAAAGTGTGTACTAAACGCATTGTATGCACATAAAGTTACTTCCTCCGTCTCAAAATAATTCATCATGTTGACTTTAAGACATCATGTTTTGACCGTTCGTCTTATTCAAATTATTTATACAATTTAGGAAATAAATAAATTATTACTAAAGTATTTCTAATAATAAAATAAGTCACATCAAAATAGGCGATGTTTATATAAAAAAATTTGAATAAGACGAGTGGTCAAACATGATAACTTAAAGTCAACATGATGAATTATTTTGAGACGGAAGGAAGTATGATCTAACACTGTCGTATCACGTGCCTTTTCTACTAGTACTTGCATAATGGACACGCAAATTGTCAATCTATGGCCACGTGTGGTGTGTTGTTCACTGCTGCCTCTCAAGAGCTACTACGCCCGCCAAAGAACGAGCCCCGCCAAAGAACGATACGATCGTCCAGTAGTGGCCACGTGTTGCTACCCGTTGTCGACGAGGCTGACAACTAATATTTTTTAAAGATTGCATTGAACTAATATATGATTAATAATTTCTTATAAGATCTCACACGCCAACTTACTGCCATACTGAAAGTTTCACTGATAACACACACTTCTTGTAGAAAAGGAAGAACACAAGACTGCAGCAATACTAACGTCCAACAATATAATCAAAAACACACCAACCACGTACTACTCATTGTTAAATATCCATGCACCGCATCCCTCGCTCAACAAACAGGCAGGCGGACCAAATGAAGGGTACTCTCATTCTGAATGCCATAGTCTCCAAGAGTGCGGCCATCCTCCAGCTCCTTGCTAGCACAGATGAGGCGTTGATGTTTAGGCCGAGTGCCATCAAACTTATATATCATCATCTTGACATTGCGGATGGTGTCTGTGTTGTTCATCCATAGAGTATATATAGATCTTTCCAGTTACCGTCTTCACAAAGATCTGCATCGCACCTTTTGGGGACCAGTGGAGGACAAGGAGAAGGTTCGCCTCATTGCCAATGTTGTATTCTGCCAACATGCAGTTGTCCTCTAACTGTTTGTTGTCAAAGAGGAGGGACTGCATATGCTTGGGAAACCCTTCTATAGATTCAATCTTGTCCTTCACGTTACCAATGGTAACTAAGCTATCAACCTCAACAGTGATGTCTGTGCCTAACAGCGTCTCCACTATATAAATTTGCATCTTTTCTTCGAGGTCAAGCGTGGACCTATGCTCGATGTTATAATCAGCCAACGTAAGATTATCCTCAAGCTGCACTCCATCAAAGACAAGGTGGTATTGTTCCTGGATCTTTGCCTTGACAGTAGACAAGGTATCAGTTGGCCGGACCGTGAGACGAATTGTCCCGCCAGTGGAGCTCTTCACAAAGATATACATCCTGAATGAGCAAATAAACATCACAATTTTTAGAAAAAATGGAGTTCTTTTTGTTAAGGTTTATCTTAGGCAATATATGACAATACACAGAAAACTGGAACTATTGCAACATATAGTACAAGCAAGTACTCGTTCTCTAATTAAAAAGAATAAGACTGAAATCTACTACATAAAAGCATCATTATTAAAACAGAACAAGGTGTCGCATGCTAATCCTCTTTTTTAGAGAACTTGTGGGTCAAGAAGCCCCTACAGGAATGCATTGTGCTAAGACTATATTGCATACAGAGTTAAGTATTCAGTAATCATTGAAAAAAAAAAATTAAAAAAAACTTGGTTCACTCAGTTCTGTAAACCAAAAAGAGATAAAGTTAATATGCATGCAAGGGCGTGTTCTCCTTTAACTCTACAATTTCTAGTCCTGGAATAGAATTTCACAACCGGCTAATGCCACAATATTAGCCAACAAGACTATTGTTACAGAAGCTACGCAGACTTTTAAGTTTCTACACTGCATCTATGAAATTGAATATTCAGAATATGCATCCCACAATTTCAACCATTAATAACAGCACCTCTATATGTAGACTTGATTTTATTTAGGCTATATAGATCAAACAATAGGTAAAATATGTGGACAACTAAAGGTAGTAGAAGAAAGAAGATAGCTGTACAGTCACAATTGTTGACCAATGGACAACAAATCATAAGATCTAACAGATCACAAGAAGATTTATATAATTGTTTTTTACAAGAAAAGACTGTTGGGGAGATCCACACAAGATTTATATAAATTATCTACGAGTCACAAATTAAGGTTTAGCATATGTAAATATAATGATTTGGGCCACATTAGTTTGCTCATTTATGTATATATATGAAAAGTACTATTATTTTGAAGGTATTAAAGCAATTTAATTTATCAGACTCTGTGGCAAGGACATATAACCAGAATTCTTATATAATACTATATTCCACCATTCTCTAGATGAACTAGCTTTTTACGGCAAAAAAAAAATGATGAACAATTATATAATATTCTCGATCTAATCAATCTTAAGATCCAACAAAATACGATTCACTGACATCCTAAACTAGGAATTTGTATGAGAGTACTAAAGTACGTAGTAGAGAGATAGGCAAAAATCATGTTCGTGTACCTTGCTTGAAGTCGACGAAGGTGGTGCTTCTCGCTAGGATCGCTGGGGCGCTCTTGCTTCCGCTGGAGAGCCCTGCAGGGAGACCTGATCGAAGTGGAAGGGGTGGGGTTGGAGAACGATGCCATTTTATAACCACCGAGCGCGACGTTCAAAACTCTCCTCTCAGTCTCCGGTATCTGAAACGACGGACGTCTCTTCTTCCGTAATAAATTATTAAACCGGCCGACGCTTTGCTTCCAGAAGTAATGCACGCCAATTATCTAATCACTTCTACCAGGCTGTGTCGTGCTAACCATGTTTGTTACAAGGTTAGGCATACTCTCAACTCAGAAACTACAATAGTTTCTATCCCAATAAATTATATATTGTCTCGTAGTCATTTTGTTATGTGGCAAGCAATTTAATCAAAAAAATAGACAAAACATTTCTAACTTGGAATCTCAATCTTCACGAGCATCTATGCAATGGAAACCACCTAAAACCATGTTGTGGAGGAGGGCATAGATTCTTATCCACGTGTGGGATTCAATGCGCAAGAAGCCTTCTTCTCTCTTAGAGGACCTCACTCACCGTCGCCGGTACCTTGCGCGGTGGATCTTACTCAACGTCGGTGTCACCTTGCAAGCCCAGATGTCATGCCGCGGCGGACCTCGCTCGTGTATAGCCGGTGGAACCTCGCGCGGTGGACCTCTCTCACACATGACCGGTGGGATCTCATGCCATCACAAAGCTCGCTGGCCACCAGCGGGAGCTCACTGTTAGAAATATAGGATCGTTACTAGGTGCAGACCGACATGGGGTTGAACTTTGCATTTGGAATGAACACATGATTGATGAACTGAATCGAGATAGAGAGAGGGTGGAGGTAGTGAATGAGAAGACGTGTATGACCGTACCTTCGGGCTTGAAGGAGATGGAGTCCACCGACGTGGGTGCAGAGGCGGACAGCGTTGGCGGCGGGTCCATCCCGTCGCTAGCAGCCCTTCCTCACGATCGGACAGGGATAGGAGAGTGGGGGGCAGCTGCAGTGGTGAACCTCATACCCTAAACTGTGGCCCCCACCTCCTCTTTATAGGGGCTGCGACGACAGAGCCCACCAGCCTTGTCTTGGGGCCGGGCGCCCGATCGGTGAAACCAAGGGCCCAGATTGACCGTTGGGCCAATTGGTGGAGATCAACCTAACATTCTCCCCCTTGATCTCAATAGTCAACATATACTTTTAACTTTATGACATTTACTTCTTTTCTTATTCCAATACAAATTGGTGCTTAGAACTACTTCGTCGTCACAATCAATCGCCGATGGACTTAACAACTACAATACACGTCTCTATTTTGAAACAGCTTCTTTAACATTGGGCCCTTTATTGTCCGGAAGTCATAGGCCATACCATAAACCCATGTCGATTGTGTGTTCTCTGAACGCACTGGCCGGGTTGTAAGCCTTTGGTAAACGGATCCGCAAGCATTTTCTGTTCCTTATATGCTCAATACTTTTCTGTTCCTTATATGATCAATACTTTTAATCTGATTCTGGACTTTCTCCTTTACAACGTATAACTCTGTGTCAATGTGTTTGGCAGCACACTTGACCCGTTGTCATAGGAGTAAAATAGTTAAATGGTTATTGTTGTTGTCAACCATTATCAACTCCGGGTATAAATTCTCTTTATTACCTTTGCTTGTCCCTCAAGTCTCATAACAAGTTATATCTTGTGTATGCATCATCAACGACACCACAAGCTGTTTCATTGGAGCTTTTCTACAACAAACTCCAATTGTGAGTGTCGCTGACTAGTGTGGAATTCAACGCACATCTCGCCAAATCTCAACATTTGTACCCACAACTATATGAGAGTACTTGTTCTTTCTTACTCGATATGAGGCTTTCAAAGACTTTATAAAATTGCAATACATTCTTAGCTCCATTCTAGCGATCTTTATCCGGATTGGACTTACGCCAAAATATTCCTGATACATGAACTTTGTAGGGTAATGACACACTTGTGCTTTAATTAAGCTTCCAATAGCTGAAGCATGTGGTACCACATATTTCTTTGATCTATTTAACGTTGATTCTTGGAACACAAAAGTTCCCAAATCCATAAAGTTCCCAAATCCATTACCCTTGACTATAAGAACAGGCGTAGGTTTTCTTGCATGCATACTTTATTTCTTTATAATCTTTTCTAAGTATGCCTTTGCAATAATACTAATACCCCTTTTCTTCTATCTTGGTGAATTTCAATTCCTATTATGAGAGGCATTTCACCGAGACCATTCTTGTTGAATCTTGAGGACAATAATAACTTCTTCTCCAACAAAGAGATTGGCACCACTACTAGCAAGCAAGATGTTATCCACATGTAGGATTTGGAAAAAGAATTTTCCATTCTTAAACGTTTTCATAACTCTGTTTCCATTCTTAAACTTTTACCCAAATATTCTATTGACTTTTCAACTTTAAACTCTACTTTCTAGAGGCTTGCTCTAAACTTTAAATGATTATTTCTTTAGGCGGCATTCCATATGTTCTTTTGCTCTCACGACAAAACCTTTAAGTTGTGCCATGTATTCATTTTCATACAAATCCCATTAGGGAATGTCGTCTTTACATCCATATGATGTAATTCAAACCATAACGTGCCATTAACTTTCATTGTAATCTATTCATTCTTTTACATAACTCTTCTCACCACAAGTGGCGATTTATTTCTTTACATTTTTCCCTTTGGAGTCACATTTCGCTGTGTAGACCCATATGTAGTCTCTTGTTTTTGGCTCCGTTAGGAATTTCTTCTAAGTACAACCGAGGTGCGACTACCCTCCATTTGAATTTACCATAGACTTCCACGATCATCGAAAAAGCGATGTTTCATATTCTTTAAGACCTTCATGATCCTTTGCTAGTGGCACTTTCTTTTATATGGGGTTGTTGTTGCTCTTTTATTGCATATAGGCAATTGACTCTATAGGCGCTTGTATTACGGATCCTTATTTACTTAATTCATCTTTTGAATATGCAACAATGGATGTTTATGAATCATACAACAACAACATGGTATTTCAATTCTCATGTCTCTACATACCATGCCCCCCAGATTACTCCATCTCCTAAAGACATAGTATCTTCATTTCTTTTATTTGGGTTTGATCCATTAAACTCATATGGCACCATAAGCACCACTTTAAAACTCTTCAAATTTATCGAGACCCTATCTTCCTATCGAACTATAAAAGTCTTGGAATTTAGCCATTACTTTCTTTAGGGGTATAACTATTATGACCATTGTACTCCCTCAACGATCACATTGTCTTTTATAGATCACTCTTGTATTCAATGTACAATTTGCATCACATTATCTATAATATAGGGGGTATCTTTCTTAATCGTCTTTCTTAATTCACACATGTCTCCCCTCGGAATGTGGTATGAACTCTTCTACCACGATTAAAACTATTCAAAACTCTTGTGAATGAGGAAACTTTGATTACTTTATTCATCCACATGATTATATCATGCATAATAAAATTAATTCTCAATTCATATGGGAGTACCTTTTCCTCGTTTCACTTCAAGAACTTAGCAAAATCCTTTATAATCAATATGTTTGCAAGTCACGCTTGCAAATTAGTCTTTGAAGGGTCGAGATGGGGACTAGAGGGGGGTGAATAGTCCCTTCTAAAAACTAATCGCACCGGCTAACCAAAACAAATGCGGAATTAAACTTATCGGTCTAGCCAAGACTTCACCCCTCTAACTAAGACTCTAAATCACCTCACAAAAGATCCTACACAAGAAGAGTGAGGTGACAAGCCTAGCTTGAGCTCCTAATCAATTCTAATGCAAGGTCACACAAACCTAAGCACTAGTACTTTCAAGCACGGGTGAGCTCCTACACAATTCTAATAAGCACAAGCACAAAGCCCCTAAACTCACTAGATGCACAATGGACAAGGCAACACACTTCTAACCCAAAGGCTCAAATCACCTAGCTACACAAGCTAAGCAAAGTAACTAAACAAGCTACACAAGCTAGATAGTTACAACTACTCTACTCAAGCACAAGCACAATATATATATATGTATGTAAGAACAAAGCCTGTGATCAAGAGAATGCAAACCACCGCGAAGTGTGGACACAAGATGACACCGGTGATTTTTACCAAGGTCTCGGGAAGCTTGCCAACTTCCCCTACTCCTCGTTGTGTCGACCAACACTTTAGTGGTTCCACGGTTTTGGCGAATCACCCGGTGATGATTCTCAAGCTTAATGGCGGTGCCAAATCCCACAAATTGAGCTTCGATCGAGACACTCACGATTGTGAGTTCTCTAGCCAATCCCTCGAGGGGTACCGTGTGAACCCACACACAAGTGTGGTAGCTCAATGACACGCTCCACTAGAGTTGCTCTTCACGATCCCCGTGAGGTGAGCACGAACCTCTCACAATCTCTTCTCCTGAGCACCGCACAATCTTCGTTGCGTGCCTGACGGAGCCTCTTGCCACCAAGCCGTCTAGGAGGTGGCAACCTCCAAGAGAAACAAGCACACCGGCTTGCAACACGAACACCTAGTGCCACGAATGCGATCTCTCAACGCAACGCACTAGAATTCGATCTCTCACTCAATCGGATGAACGATATCAAGCATATGTGAGTGGGAGGGCTCTCAAGCACTCTCAAGCATGGACACAAAGTCCCCAAGGTGCTAAGCACCAGCCAAGGCCGGCCACACCCTCTATTTATAGCCCCAAGCCAAAACTAGGCATTGAGCTTGAAAACACACTTACGGCTTCCTGGGCGGACGCCGGCCCGGACTCACCAGCGAGTCCGGTCGAGAGTCCGGTCAGCGTCCCGATCAACGTGATAGGAAAAATTCAGGCTGCGAGCCCTCTGCGGACGCCTTTGGCCGGAGCCTCCGGTCGGTGCGTCCGACTCATCTTTGTGCGTCCGGTCACCGTTGACAGCCCGATAACGCCCGATCAAATGTCCATAACTCTTTCATCCGAACTCCATTTTCGATGATCTTGGACTCTATGGAAAGCTAACTCAGAGGGCTACACAGCCCACATGGTTACTTGATCCAACTCACAATGTATCAAAGCAATATTCCACTCTAAGAGCAGTCCAAGTGTCCGAGAAACACCAAAACAACTTCTCCTTTGCAAATGTGCCAACACCACCAAGTGTACATCACCATGTGCATGTGTGTTAGCATTTTCACAATCATTTTCAAAGGATTTTCTCTTGCTCTTACCACGCCACTCGATCCTAACACATCGCAAAGTTAGATCGCTCAAGTGGCACTAGATGACCGATCGCAAAACAAGTTTGCCCCTCTTGATAGTACGGCCATCTATCCTAAATCCGTCATAAACTTCTCTAAGCTCCAATGACCGCAAAATGAAATGCCCTATAGGTTATACCTTTGCCTTTGCGCATTTCCATTCCGCTCCATCTTCAAATGTCGATGCAACACATGCACCAACATCATCAAGAATGATATGATCCACTTCATATCATCACATGACCTTCTTGGTCCATCGATCTTGACCTCACTTGCTCTTCTTCACCGTTAAGGTCGGTCCTTGGCGCCAAGTCCCTCGACTTGCCCTTCACACTTGCAACGGTCCATCAAGCCAAGCCTCGTCTTGATCTTCACCACCTTGGTCACATGACACATGTCATGTCTCATATGCAATAAGCTCCTTCATTGCATCATCATATGTGAACTAATCTCCTGTGTATTATCTCAATCACACACATTAGTTCACCTAATGTTGACACTCAATTACCAAAACCACAAGGGACCTTTCAATCTTATTGAGGTTCGTACATACTTTCTATTCACTTTACACTCATGAGAAGTGAATTCTAGGATAGCACAAGAGCTACCCATACTTCTCACTATACAAGACACATCACCACATGAGTCATTATAATTTCTCCTGCCATACGGGATAGGCACTATGCTAACTTTACCTTGCTATGCAAGATAAGCATTGTGCCAACTTTACCCGCCATGCGGGTATTATTTCAATCTTTTTCCGACATGCGGAATAATTCCCTTGAAGGGATATCAATGCCAAGATTGGCTCATAATCGATCATCAACTTCATTGCAAATGAAACATGAAAAAAAATTCTATTTTAAGAGCATCTCTTAATCTTTATCTATGCTCAAAAAATTGATCACTTTGCGACTTTATCAATTATAATATTGTTATCATCAACGTTGGTGAAAATAACAATATCATAATTAAACTTTTAACTTTCAATACTCCTCCAATTAAAAAATAAAATAGAGGGATAAACATAGCCATAATACTCTTAATAACTATAACTTTTCTTCAAATTAAATTCTCTCGTTGGTTCAAATTTAATAAGAAGATAATAAACTTTAACTTTGCTTGTGAAACATATATCAATAATCTCATAATAGTACTTTTTAGAAGCATTAGATTCTTTTCTCTTCTCTAATCAATTTATACGTTGGTGCATAAAGATTAGAGTTCAAAACTATACATCAAATTGCTTCGAAAAAAAAATGCAAAACCATACCGTTCACATTGGGGCCAAAGGGCGAACCAAGTGGTCCTGGCGTGAATGCGACCTCGGCGACCCGACCTAACGCGCAGTGCGGCGCTGCCCGTCTAGGCTTCTTTTTGGCCCAATTAACTCTGGTCGTTCATTTCGGGGAAAGTGAATCCGGCGGTCAGTGCGGGGTTTTTGCGAGGATCAAAACCCCACACGCCCGACCACCCCCTGTGAAACCCTAACTCCATTTCTCGCCTCTGTTTTCTTACCAAAACGGCGGCGGCGGCATTCACGCAAAGACACGCCCGGCGGCTCGTGCGCGCCTACGCCCCGCCCGTAGCGGTGGCGGGCCGCCTTGGCCGTCGCCGCCACCGGGCGGCTCTGTCCTCTTCTCTTTCGCGCCACGGCGCCCATAGCGACCAAGCCCTCCTATTTCTTTTCTGCGAGCCGCGACGGCGGCTGCGTGGCCATGGAGGCCACCACCGTTGGCAAGGTTATGGCCCGCCGGGGTCGCGTACGGCTCCCGACCTCTTGCTTTCTATTTCAATGCCCTTCTCTCTCCCAAAGTGCCACACGGATCAGCCCGCTAGGATGGTCGGAGGAAGGTTCTGGCGCCGCCGTGAATCCCTTCGCGGCCGGGCGCGTGTGCTCCCCGTAGGGTGAGCACGCCGCCGTCGGCATCGGCATCGATCGGTACCCTTTGCCCGAGTCGGGGGGCGACTTCACCGGCGGTGTGGTCCCCCCCTTCCGATGGTTCGGTCCCGACGTGGTTCCGCACGCGGCGGATCTCCATCAGCGCAACGGTGCGTCGGGCGGTGAGGGGAAAATAGGTAGGCTCCTCACCACTCCGACCTCTCTATCTTAGGGTTAAGGTTTCTTCCGATCCGATTTGATCGATTCATCTTTTACATTTTATATTCCTTTCCCCGATCTAGATCTACACTCCTAGCCGGGCTCTCGATACCATTGTTAGAAATATAGGATCGTTACTAGGTGCGCAGCCGAGATGGGGTTGAACTTTGCATTTGGAATAAACACATGATTGATGAACCGAATCGAGATAGAGAGAGGTGGAGGTAGTGAATGAGAAGGCGTGTATGGCCGTACCTTCGGGCTTGAAGGAGATGGAGTCCAGCGGCGTGAGTGCGAGGCGGGGCGGCGTTGGCGGCGGGTCCATCCGTCGCGCTAGCGGCCCCCTCCTCACGATCGGACGGGGATAGGAGAGTGGGGGCGGCTGCGGTGGTGAACCTCGCACCCTAAACCGTGGCCCCCACCTCCTCTTTATAGGGCTGCGCGATAGGGGCCCACCGACCTTGTGTCTTGGGCCGTGGGCGCCCCGATCGGGTGTGAAACCAAGGGCTCAATTGACCGTTGGGGCCAACCGGGTGGAGATCAACCTAACAATCACATGTGGGAGGGAGGGATTAGGGTAGGAGAGTAAGAATCAACCTTTTGCGCCCTTTGATAAATTCAAGGGGCACAACTTCTACCCCTATGAAAAAAATGGAGAAGCCATGAGGAAGAAGGTGGGTGGCGACTATTTATAGCCCGGACTTAATCATGGCGGCGCCTTAATAAGCGTTTACATTACAAAACTCCTACGATTAAAGTATTATCCGTGGTTATGTTATAGTAACACCATGATTAATGAGCATTAATTGTGGTGGTTTTGTTAAGTCACCCGCCATATTTAAGCGATTAACCGAGGCGGTAGCCTGCCCTGCGGCCAGCCCTCGGCCGGCTCAATTATCCATTGTGGTTTCTTGGTATGACCGCCACCGTTAAGATTTCCTACGGTAGTGGAGAGTATTAGAGATATACTCCCTCGTCCCCAAAAAGAAAGACCTTTTCGCTTCCCGAGAAATAACCGCCGCAATTATATATTAAAATATGTAAATAATTATGCTAATTAATTAGTATCATCGAATAGATCTGTAAGTTAGTTTTTAATAAATTTATTTAGAGACATAAATGTTGCACGTATTTTGTACAAATCGAATGAAACTTGTGACACGAACACCCAAAACATCCTTCTTTTTTTGAGACCACCGCAGGTGTACCGCGGCATAGATATGTATAGCGACTTGTACTCCAAGTCGGGCTATACATATGTATGTATATCTCTAATAGGGAGGAATAATTTTCACCTTCAAAGGAAGAAGATAACTGATGAAACCATGTACTCATAAAAATACTAATCTCTATGTGTCATCATCTAAGCCGTGCAGCGGATCCTTGCACTGCCCAGGGTCACCAACTGCCTTGCATGTATATATACAGAGCACGGTGTTGCTCATTGCTGCCGATCGAGAAAAATACTTGCATAATGGACTACTCTAGATTCACGATGGGTGTCCATAACTCCATATGCAAGAACTACTACTTCATATAAATACTTGCATAATGGACACACAAATTGTCAATCCATGTTGGGTAGCATAGGTGCCTTCACTGAATTTTTTTTTTTTCTCAGGCGATCAGGCCTCTCAAGAGCTACTTCGCCCGCCACAGCATGATACGATCGTCCAGTGGTCCACCAAGTGTTGCTACCCACTGACGATGAGCCTGTCAACTAATGCTTTCTTTAAAGATTGCAATTCAACTAAAAATCCCATTAATTTCTTATAAGATCTCACACGTCAACTTAGTGCCATACTGAAAGTTTCACTGGTAACACACCACAACTAGTAGAAAAGAGAGAACATAAGACTGCAGCAATGCTAACATCCAACAATATAATAAAAGTAAAACACACCAACCACTACTGTAAAGAAACAAGAGTATGCAGCAAAATACTACTAATTGTTGAATATACATGCACCGCATCCCTCGCTTAGCTACCACGCAGGCAGAGCGCCACATGGAGGGTATCCTTTTTCTGAATGCCATAGTCCCGAAGAGTGCGGTTATCTTCCAGCTGCTTGTGCTTGCCAGCCCAGATGAGGCGTTGTTGTTTAGGCGGAATGCCTTCGATCGCATATATCATCATTTTGACATTGGGGACGGTGTCTGTGCTGTTCACCCATAGAGTTATGTGCTTTCCGGTCAACGACTTCACATAGATCGGAGTCGTACCTTTAGGAGGCCAGTGGAGTACAAGGAGAACGTTGGCATCCTTGCCAATGTTGTAGTCTGCCAACGTGCGGTTGTCCTCTAACTGTTTGTTGTCAAAGAGGAGGGACTGCAGATGCTTGGGAAACCCCTGTATAGATTCAATCTTGCCCTTCACGTTACCAATGGTATCTAAGGTATCAACTTCAACGGTGATGGTCAAGCCTTTCGGCGTCTCCACTACATAAATTTGCATCTTTTCTTGGAGGTCAAGTGTGGACCTATTCTCGATGTTATAATCGGCCAACGTATGGTTATCATCTAGCTGCACTCCATCAAAGACAAGGTGGTATTGTTCCTGGATCTTTGCCTTGACATTAGACAAGGTATCAGTTGGCTGGACCGTGAGACGGATTGTGCTGCCAGTGGAGTTCTTCACAAAGATATACATCCTGAATGAGCAAACAAATATCATTGAGTACTTTTGTTAAGATTTTACTTAGTCTAATACACAGAAATCCGCAATGGTTGCAACATATAGTACAAGCAAGAACTCGTTATCTAATAAAAAAAAAGTAGAAGACTGAAATCTACTGCATAAAAACATTATTATCAAAACAGAACAAGGTGTCGCATGCGCAGCCTTTTTTTTTTTTTTTTTTTTTTGAGAGAGAGAGAAAACTGGAGGTGCAAGAAGCCCCTACAGGAATGCATTGTGGTAAAGCCTATATTGCATATAGAGTTAAGTATTCAGCAATCATTGAAAAAATAGAGAACTTGGTTCAGTCGTGTTCTCCTTTATATTTTCTAGTATTGGAATAGAATTTAACAACCGGCGAATGCCACGTGATTAGAAGACTAATGTTACAACAGCTAGTGCATACTTCAAAGTTCCTAGAATGCATCTATGAAATTGGGAAAACAGCTGAATAGGCATCCTACAGTTTCCACCGGAAACAAAAAAGTAACGGCACAAATATATATTTCTTTATTCTAGTCATGTTTTTACTTAGACTGCATAGTGCATATATAGAGCTATAACTAAACTGAGGTAGTATAAGAAAGAAGATAGATCTACAGTTACAAAGATTGACAACAAGACTTTCTTTACAGTAGCTATGCAGACTTTTAAGTTTCTACAATGCATCTATGAAATTGAAAATTCCGAATATGCATCCCACAATTGATTTTATTTAAGCTATATAGAGCAATAGGCAAAGTATAGGAGAAAGAAGATAGATTTATATAGTCACAAATTTTGCCTATTCTGACCAAAACATGAACAAAGCAAGTCACGGTACCTTGATTGAAAGTCGAAGAAGATGTTGGTTCAGTAGGAAGGATCGGTGGGTGTTTTTGGTTTCCCGCCGGCCGGGGAGATGGATATAGCAACCGCAAGTGCAAGAGTTTAGGGTTGAGGATAGAATTCACAGAATAGAATAGACGGCAGATTTATAAACGCCGCCACATCAATTCGCTTTCTTCCCATTTATTTGGAAGGGATCCAGGCTCGTCGACTAAAGCCGGCCGATATGGGACTGTCTCTTTCATTTTGCCGAATTTTTTTGAGCTAAAGAAAATGATAAATGCAGTTGCCAAAGATAAAATTCAGACGTTACTATTAACAAAAAGAAAAGATAACAAAGGATAACTATTTTTATTAAGGAAAGATCTCCCAATCCATCACCTTTTATTGCACAGACCGTAATGTAAATAAGATAAGGGAAAAAGCGGAGGCGACACAAATGCCTATTATTTTAACCTTTGATTGATGATTGTTGTGCAACTTAAGCTAGCAGAACTGAATGGCTTTTAGACCTCTTTCAATAATATCCATGGTCAACAAAGATGCTTGAACAATCCGATAGGAATAACATACCAAATTATCCTATAAACTGCTGAAACATAATAGGAAAATGTTATCATTTTCTTTTAATGTTTTCAGCAGGAAAAAGAGAATTACTTAGTTGTTTTCTCCGAAGAATCGAGAATTCCCATGTCCTTTGTAGACCAGCTACAGAGTTAGTTCTCAATCTTTTTGTGTCCTGGGCTGAGCACCCAACGTTAAGTGCACAATTAAATAACGAAAATATGGAACATTACTGATTCAAAATGATGTGTTTATGAAGTTCAAGAAGGAACAACCCCGTGACGGAGCACGGCACAAAACCAAGGGGGCAACTTGACAAAACACAAGCGAAATATAGTTGATATTAGAAATAAAACAGTATACACTATTATATATTTAACTAGTCACGTATGTCAGACTAATTTTAAATAAGTTCATTTGTTTGATTTTTCTTCTTCCTCAACTACCGCTCTTTATGGACAAAATATGTAGTGCAAACTATAACTATCATGAAAACCCGTGTAAAACACAGCAATAAAGTCGTCTAAATTCACGAAACAAATCACACATGTAGATGATATGATAGTACACAACCTTGTAAAAAATATCTTGTCCAAACTCAACCGTTTGTGAGATATAAAAATAAAAATTTCTAACAAATCATCTAGACAACTTTACTGCCTAAAAATTTGTTATTTTTAAATCTCATAAGCGAAAGTCGAGTTTGGACAAGATATTTTTCAAAACTGTGTATCATCATATTATCTACATGTATGATTTTGTTTTGGTGAATTTAGACGACTTTTTTTGCTATGGTTTACACAGGTTTACATGATAGTTATGGTTTGCACTAGATTCCGCTTGTGTCTTCCTAGTCTTCTTGTCTCTGTGGCTCCAATTCATCTAGCTAAGCTGTTGTTGCTTCCTCATTTTTTTCCCTGGCCCTTGGGGTTCCACATCACCTGAGTGGAGTACTTGAGGAGCCTCAAAGGTATATTTCTCTTAGCCAACATCAATATCTGATTCACTCGCCTTCTTTTGTAAAAAAGAATGGAGAGATGGAGTTCCCATACTAAGCATTGTTTTGTTACCTAAGGCCACTTTCAATGGAGAGTTTCGTTACACTCTTTCCAAGACTATAAGATGAAATGAAACTTGGATGAAACACCATGGGTCCTGGATGGCTAGAGGGAGGGGGTGAATAGCCAATTAAAATTCTACAAACTTCACTTAACAAACCGGTTAGTATAACAAATGGCGTAAATGCGGTTTGCACTAGCTCTAGTGGTCTTGCAAGCCTTCTAGTGACAAGTCTAAATAATTCTATGATCTCTAAGTCACACAAAAGCTATGTCACTACTCTATCTAGTGAGCAATCCTAGATATGGTCCTTATGCTAGCAAAAACACCTACACAAGCAAGTGCTAGCTCTCTACTCAAAGTAAACTAGAAAAGTAAATGCAAGAGTGAGAAGCTTGTTATACCAACTTGTAGAGGCTATGAACCAATCACCAATGGAGTAAACAAACAATCAACAATATGATGAAGAAGCCAATCACCAAGGGAGACAATGACAAAGTCGATTTATTCCCCGAGTTCACTTGCACACCGACAAACTACGTCTCCGTTGTGTCGACCAACACTTGGATGGTTCTTGGACTAGGCGATTGCACTCGCTAGTTGGCCCCTCGGGCTCTCCAAGACACCACTCACAAGAGGGTACTCACCGACACGAGTAATGTATTCCTTGCACTTTATCTTCCCGACGAGGAGTGCGTGATCCTCTCACAAATCACCGGAGGTGGCCAAGAACAAGCTCCTTTTCTTGCCAACGCCTCCACCAAATCACCAAGCCGGCTAAGAGCGGTGTCTCCAAGCGTAACAAGACAATCACCGGCTCACACATCTCTCCACGTGCCTCTGGATGCAATCAACTCAATGCAATGCACTTGAATCTCCCAAACTCTCAAGATTGAAGCTCGAGAAGCAAGAAATGAGAGTGGGAGGGCTTTGGCTCAGCTCAAAGGGAATGCGAATGAATTCAAATGACCAAGTGAGACCCCAAGGCCGGCCAAGGGGGTATAAATGCCCCACACCTCGAAATATGGCGTTGGGGGGAAAAACCCCCAACTTCCTGCGTCACACCGGACGCGCCCGGTTAAGGGGCGCCCGGCGACCCGGTCGGCGTCGATCGCATGGGACAAGCAGCCCCCAGCGGCTACTTCCCATTTGAAAACGGCGACACCGGTCGCTCGGGCTAGCCACGGACGGCCGGTGGCCCGAGCGATTCGGACCTCTGCGGAATCCCACCCGGACTGGGCCACCCGATCGCGCTATACGGTCGCAGCGCCAGCGTGCGGTGTGGCGTCTGTGCTACACTGGCGAAGATTTGTCGTTCTTGTGCGCGTTTCCTTCGCCTTTGCTCCAAACCGACTTCCGTCTCTTGACTCTTGTTGCCAACATGTCGAAGAACACCTCGAGCTCAAGTGTTAGCATTTTTCAAAACCATTTTAGTCAAGACGGAGTTAGCTCTCTAGGTTAGAATGCATGCTTATAACTCCTATATAGGAGCTCCCCACTAGCAATCCTTAGGGAGTTCTCGGGCCTCTGATTGGCGAGTCGCGATACTGCAACCGTAGCCACGTGTCTCGAGCAGCGGCGAAACCCACCATGTCAGCGATTCGACCGCCGTGTGCCTCTCTCTCTCTTCGGCGTTTCAATCGGTTTCAATTTCTTAGGTCTTGGAATTAAAAGAGTTGTTCCATCCTTCGAAGTTCCGATTCCCACACCCACAAACACACGAGCATTCCTTTAAATCACGAGGTTTCTCCCTCACCAAAGGTTCCCCCTCTCCCACCCCAATCCATATCTGTTTCTCTCTCGGTCTCATCGGCGGCGCTCGGCGCCCACCATCAGCGACCCACCGGCGCCCCATCCCCAACATTGCCCGGCGTCTGCCGCCCCTTCCATGGCGGCCCCACCATCCACCCCAATCTGTGGGACCACCTCGGCGTAGAAAGCATGGCCGGGCCGAAGCGGTGTCGGCGGAAGAGCGGCAGTCTCACGACTGCCGCCCCGACCGGCGGCTCGTGACTCGCGCGTGATCGCCTATATTTTAGGCCGCATCCACCACGTGTAGAGGCAAGATGGGCGGAATTTTTTTTTTATTTTTAAAAGAAAAACTTTTTTTTTGAAAGATTTTTCGTGAATAACCCTTTTTTCTTTGTTGGTAGCGGTGTTTGCTTGTCACCAGCGCGCCTTCAACGTCAAGCTGTTGGCGATGGCGGTTGCATCTTGGACTTCTTTGGCTGAAGAATTTCGCGCCGCCAGTCTGACTCCCGAGCCCGTGGACCTCGAAGCCCAGCGGCGTGGCTTTTTTCGGCGGCCTTCTCCCGAGCTCTTCCCGGTCTCTCACTCTCTGCGTTCGGAGAAAGGGCCGCCGGGCGCGCCCCGCGCCAGGCTCCTCGCTGTCCTTCCCTCGCCGCGCCGGTATGTGCCTCGCTGCCGTTGGTTGGCCTTGCGGCGCCGACCCCCTCAAGCTCCATCCGTGGTGGCCTTCAGCGGCCGGCGCTCCCCTCCATCCCCAACTCCGAAAAGAATGCCGAGGCGTGGTAGAAAGAGGTAATTTCTTGTGTTGTGTTGTTTTTAATTTGTATGCAAGCAATAGACAAGAGTAGCTAAATTTGTGGACAAGCACACATGACAACCATGACACGTACATGTTGTTGGGATTGATTTTGTTTATTTTTAGATGGTTTATGCAATTGTACGATGGATTGGCATTAGAATAATTGTTAGACCTAGTTTTCATCTTTTGTTCATCAAATATGATACCATAATGACAATATTGTAAGCGGTAATTTTTGTTTATTGAATTGACACTTTGCATCAAATTTTGAGGTAGTTATGCTCGTTTGCGGGTGATCCCTATATGCATAAGCCTCTCCCAATTAGGGTGTTCCAAGGCCCAATTGCTGGTGTGGTGATCCTTGCAAAGTAGAATGGGATGACGAGGATGAGGAAATCTACATGCGGAAGTATTGGATGTGTGCCAATTACAAATGGGCCTTTGGCTTGACAAATACGCGCAAGATCTAATGGTTTGTATATTCATTTTGGTTTTTATTGCTATGATTATATATACGCTTTGTGACAATTCTTTGTTTTGCGAGACCCCACCACCACTCGTGATTTTGAAGCGGAGTGGATCGACCTTGAGGTCGGTGAGGAGAACAAGAAATACTTGGTAGGCCTCAAGGAGTTTAGGGCTGGGTTTCAACGGAGGCATGAGGAGTTGAAGAAGCAAGCGGCCGATGAGAAGCGCGAGGGAGGAAGAGGAAAGGAGGAGAGCGGATCTTGAGAGGGAGGGAGAGGAGGAAGATAGAGCATGCAGTACGCCGGTGCCAAAGGGAGGGGGCGGCCCAAAATGTGGATGATGATGGCGACACTTCAAGATTGGACGAGCTCATAGCCCCTCGGGCCGAGGCCGGGCTTTGCGCCTAGCCCCCCTGCCCACTGGCCACCCCACGCCCTGCCACCCCCGTCTTTTGCAAATGTGGTGTCCAGGCGCGGTATGGCCTTGTTCCTTGAGTGGGGAATAGGCTATTTTGTGGCCATATGGTGGATTATGATGAGGTTGGATATTTTTTTTTTTTGAGGCAACCACATGAGACATTATTTTCCCTAACTAAAATCAATTGTTTGTTTTGGATAACTCTAGGAAATGCTTTTGGGAGTCCTTTGAAGGAAAAGATGAGGTCAAGGAAGCAATCGAGGCGAAGAAGCACAAACTTGGGCGAAAATGGGTGTTGGGGCCAAGCTTGTGAGCGAGTATCTCTACATTAGATCAATCGGAGCGGCGTAAGCTTGCCAAGAAGTTGGGTGTTTCCATGCCACGTATGAAGCGGTATATGAAATGCCATGAAAGTTTCAAGAAGCGCCTAGACGAGGCGGTGTGCCTTTACGGAGCGAGTGAGGGGGCGGACGAAGAGGAAGAGCGGGATCTCTTGTGAGCAATGTAATGAAGCGGCGTTGCACGACCTCGGCTCTTGTGCGGCGTGCGACCTCACCTGGTCGCCCGTCGAGGGTAGCGTCTTGGGGAGGACATCCACGATGACAATGACAATGACTTACGGGATGAGGCTTCAAAGTTAGCGGATCTTGGATTCAACAAGCCCACATGACCGCGAATCCGGTCGATGGTGTAGTAGTTGGTCCTCCACCGCGGCAATGAGGTCTTTGGTGGAGGATTGTGACTCGAGCGATGATTTGCTTCAGGCTATGCTTCGGATTAATGAAGTGAATTCCAATATGTATGGAATAATGTTGTATTCTATTTCTAATGAACCATGTAGCGAACTATGTTGTCTTCTTGTTGTATTGAACCATGTATCGAACAATGTTACGTAACATTTGTACCATGTTTGATGGCATTGAACTTATGTGTTATTTCGTTTTGTCTACGCCCCTCACGATATTGGGCCTTTTAATTGTGTCTTTAAATTAAAAGACAAAGCACATAGTTGACGCGCCACAACACATGAATTGGCATTTGGACGAAACAAGGGTTTTGAGGTACACATCAAATGGAATGGCATGTGAGAACATAAACCAAACAAGGGTTTATTGGTTCTGCACTAAACCTAACATGCCTTAGGTAATTAAAGCAACACTTAAGCGGTTTAAATGGCATGTGGGAACTCGTACCAAGCTACGGTACACAGTTCCAAACTAACCCTAACATGCCTTAGGTAATTTAAAAGCAACAACAATCATGCTTAGGTGGCCACAAATAGAAGCGTAACTAGTAATGTGGCCACATAGCGTCTTGTGTAACACCTTCTCCACATGTAAGCATCATGTGACGGTGGCGGCGGAGGCGATGGTGGTGGCGGTGGCCCATTGTTCTTGTGACAAGGGCAAGAGCGGTATGAGTCGGTGCATGGTTGATCCTATGAGTTCTCACCGCTATAGTCTTCCTCCTCTTAGTGCTTTCTGTCCTATCGATGCCCGCCTCCGTTTCGGATCGAAGATTCTTTCTTGCAACCACCAGATGTACTCATTCTGTGGTTGCGGTGGTCGAGGATCGATCCACCTAGTGAACCCGCAGTGTTGTGCCCCGTGAACTCTGCAAATAGAAAATATTTGTTAGAGGTTGTTTAAGTGAGATACAAAAATGAAAGCGATAATAAGTAATAGCACTACGTAAGCGTATGGGCATTTCTAGAAATGACGTCCTCCTTCTTGGCCATCCATCATCATCGCACCACACACTCCTCACCATGCCTACATTTTGGCGGTCTTCCTTCTGCTTTGTCGTGGTTCTTGAGAGGTTTTTCTCTAGTGAAATCTCGCCTACCTTGGTCACGCCAACGATGCAGGGTCGGGTTCATTAAACTCTTACGGACCTACACCACCCCCCCCACAAGTGGGATCTCTTGCCCATGGGTTTGCATTACCTTTCTTAACCCCTTCCCTCTCCCACCCGAAGAGCCTCCGGACATTGCTAGTGGTTTTGCTTCTTCGTTTCCCTTGAATGAGAATGGGTGTATTTATAGGGATCAGTTTCATGGCGATTGAGTAGTGGAGTTGGTATCCGTGAGATGGCGGGAACCCATGCAAAAGTATCCCTAAAAAGCATAGACGATGGAATTGATGGCTCAACGCAAAAGTTGCCTAGATTCGTTTTACGAAAAGGCTAGGTACTTGATGGTGAAAAGGCGATGGAACTAGTCAGCGGCATTGAAAAGTGATGTAACTAGTCACTTATCAGCGAAAAGCCTACTACTCGATCAAGCGAAGCGAAAAAACTAACCAGACCTATTCACAACCCGTTCGAAGACTTGGTAGCTCTACTACATATTAAAGAAAAAAACTCAATAAATAAATGAATAGAATCTATAACACATTTGCAATAATATCATGACATTGTGAAATGCACTAACAGTCAAGCTTTATATAGTATGGATTACATATAAGTAGTTAGAAATATCTAAAACCGTCGGACAATGGAAGAGGGGGCGATTGGCTTTTTCTGGTGACAACTGGCGCGCCGTAGCCCGCTGGGTGCTTGGCGGCAACATTGCATGGCCCGAGGCAAGGCGCGCAAGCAGATGCGCGCACCCGGCTAGGCGCGACGGCGGCGTCGGTATGTAAAAAGCCCCTCGACATTGTCCCCACTATATTTCCTAACTAAATTTGGTCTTGATTATGTACATTTTAGAGAAGAGAAACAATGGACTAACATATTAGAAATCCATACATTTGTTCAGTTCTAAAATAGTAGAAATTCATACATTTGTTGTCCTTAAAATTGACGACACGGATATTAAGAGTTATTGGTTCCATTACACCCACAATCTACTAATAGACATGACCTACATTCTACTACATAGACATGACCTGGCCCGAAACCTAAGTGCGGGGAGTGTAAAATTTCTTCGGTTTTTCTTCTTTCTCCCGGGTTTGTAGCAATCACATTAGGACTGAACCCAACGTCGGTGTGGTCGAGGTGGCGGCGGCGGTGTCGGCGGTCTTTGGTGCTCCCGGCGCGGTGGGTCGAACGACAAGGTGGGGGGCATTGGCACTACTTGTGTACCGTCAGTTCAAGGATCCCGCAATTTAAAAGACAATATTACAATGTATACATATTACAAAAACATGTTACAATGATATTAGTATTACTTCACTTGTTTTGTTTTCCATTTACCTATTCCTCTACTTGAGTACCAGAGGGCACCCACTAGGCGAGGCGGCCCAATCTCAACCCTCGCATCCCACGGATCCAGTCTTGATTCTTTGTAGAAGGCGTAGGTGAGTAGCTTCCCTCGAAAAGGGGACCTCGGGGAGGCCTCACCGCCGTCGTAGGACTCGTCGTACTGCCCCTCGCCGTAGTAGTGAGTCGTCTTGTCCTCGCCGTAGTAGTCGTGGTGAGATGTACCACGCTCCATGTGCTCATGAATCGCCCGATTGGCCGGTTAACGTCAATTTCTCGTCGGACGACTCATGTCCCTCCTCTTAGCGTCTGAGGACTCATCCAGCAAGGGCCCTTGCCTTGGCGGTAGTCACGGTGGTGTCTGCGGGCGAATTCCGATGTAGGCCCGGTACACAGGAGGGTGGCGAGGGGGGTCGACACCCTTGCTACTGAGGCCGAGGCACGAATCGGTGTGCATGCAGCCCAACTTTTGTGCTAACTTTTGCAATTCCTCTTCACCTTCTCGCACGTAAAACAAAACGGTTTTTGTATCGGTTGTAACGATCGACAATCAAAAATATCTTACAAACAAGTTAGAGGTCTTCTTACGGACAAATGCCTTGAATGGGGGGCGTGTGTTACGCTTCAACAAGTGATCTTGCGGCCTCATCGAGAAAGTCTTGTGAGTTGTGAGGCCTATCCAAATACACAAAGCATTCAAATGACAAAGCTATGGACTTCTCTAGATTTCTACGAAACCCTATGGGCCAATGCTTTCATTTTATGAATCTTACCATGTATGTGTCACGCATGAGGCTCCACTTTGTGCTGTGTGTCCACCATCATTAACAAAATCGCTTGTCGGATCTGGCGTCTTCTCCAGCTCCTCCTCAATCGGCCGGTCGGTGTAGGGTTTCGCGTGAGATGTAACCTCGTCGACTGTGTTGACCACTTTAGGTACTCATTGAAGACACGGCCCGATCATGTGGCTCACCAACATCGAAAGGTATGGGCTGCACTTTGTTGTGCCACTCCACGATGGCGTCATGGTGGTCCTGATCCGGTCGTTCTCCGAGTATCTCTTTTCTGCGAGTGTAGCCGCAACATAGGCAAAATTATTAGTACCATATGTACCAATTAGTTGGGTATAATAGTATTGGGTTGAAAATCGCTTGCGGTGCAAGATAGGGTTAGTGGAGTAAAAGTGGTGGTGGGCAGTCCGTTCTCTTCGAATTGCACCTGCAAACTCGATCGGATTGTGAAGCTCCACAATGTAGAAGAATATGAGTTTGCCATTCCACGAAACAGCTCGACTCCTCCCAACACTTGGTATTTAGGTACCCATGTAGATCTGGATCACTCCATGGAGTCCATCTCACCTAAACGTTTTATAGCATAAGTTAGAGGACATTTACTGAAAATAGCATAATGGAATGACATAATCTAGATGGTGCAAACACAAGGCGTATTGAGATGATCTAGTTCATCGGTGTACTCCATTTACTTGCGTTATTTCGCGCACGTAACTTGAGGTGCTTCGCTCGGGTAGAGACCACTAGGAAGTGGTTCTCAGGCCTTCCCACTGGCCGTGTGTCGTTGTCCTTTCCGGTTAGGGATGGCAACACCGTGGGTCTCCCAACGGGCCATCTCTCCCATATCCAAATTTGCGGCCGGGTAACGGCAACCCCATGTTTGGAGTATCTCGATCAGACCCGGCCCAGGCCTCACACACGGTATCTGTATGTCCATGCCAAGGTAGCGGTGCCCACCAGTACATCGCAATGGTTTCCCCGCGGCTGCCTAAGTATGTAATAGAACGCCCGGTGATGTTGTTGCAGTGCGGTCGGGAATAGGAGCGACCAAGAAAGTGCCACAACCACACCCTAGCATATCTTTCCAAAGTTTCCTTAGGGTAATCAACATCTTCTTGCAAGTTATTGAAGTGATCCACAAGCCATTGGTGGGGAGACACGGACCCTTCCTAAAAAAGTTTAGAGGAAATGAGTAACACCATGTAGTGGAAGAACAAGTGCAAAAACAAAATAATTCATAAGGCATAGATGTTTTTCTTATACGTCTATTAGATTCCTCATTGTCTTCGTAAGAGGCCACAAAACTCTGCCTCTCTCCCTCCAAATATGGTACATTAAGTTTACAATCTGGCGGCCCCTCAACCTAAGGCACAAGATAAACTTCACATCCTCCAACGTGATGGTCATCTCTCCACAAGAGGTGAAGCGTGTGTGTTTCGGGCCTCCATCCATGCGAGCAAGGGTTGGCAATTAGCTTTAAATGCAAACAAATGAGTTGTTACCTAGAATGTGTTTCTCATGTAGTTACTGTCAATGGCGCACTTAGAGTCTTTGGGTTCAGGGCGGAAGGCCTTTGTTCTACAACGAAACAAGCCGAGGAAACCCGCCATTTGTATGTATGGCGCGTAACGCCAGTCCCATCTAGGCGTAAGTGTGGGTACGTGGCCGCAAGTGAGGTATCGGCTTCGTCTTTATCGCCTACCGCTTCGGCTTCCCCGCTCGTGGTGCTCATCGTACTCCACCTCAAGGGAGGGGGTATCGCGGGTGCCGCCGGTGCCGACCGGACGATGACGGCGCCATGCTATTTCACAAAAAACAAGTGTCACCAACAATAATAGTAATGGGAAGAATAATACTATGAAACAAATGCAAATAAATAAAGAAAAAACTGCAATACTAAAATGAACATATTTAAAAAATACTATTGTTCAATATGTGCAAACTAAACTACCATACTAAACTAGAATACTAAACTACCTGCTGCCCTTGTCTTCTATGCCACCTTTAGCGTTATGACCGTGTTTTTGCATTGAACAAAGATTCTTGGGTGTTCCTCGCCGAACTCTCCACCACCAAACCAATCGGGACCGTATCCTCTCATAGCATCCATGTCTCCCGGAGTCGCTTCTTTTTCCTACCCTTCTCCTTTTTCCTTAGACCGAAAGCACAAAGGGTGTAGTGGGGCCCCGTAAGGCGGCCGCTGCGATTAGGCAGGTACGGCTCATAGCTCTTCTCCCAAACCGTAGTGTGTTTGGATCGAGAAACAAAGGGTGCATATAAGGCTCCACCGTGTGATCAAACCAGCGTATTGTGCAAAGCCCGTAATCATGTGAGAGCAAGGGGCATGCATTATCACGAGAACGTTGCAACCGCACTCTAGTTTGGCTAGATCAACACGGTACATGCGGCCCACCTTGGCGCTCTCCACCCACACTTGTGCCACCCTTGCCCCTTATCTTTGAAAACATTCCGTTCGGTCCATATGCCTCAGCCTGCATGGAGGTTGGACAATTTCTCATGCTCCTCCAAAAAATTAGCCCCTTCAATTCCAAATCTTCGGTCTCTCCTAGATTCCTGTGCGCAAGTCCATCTGCAGCAACACAAAATATTCATTGCACTTAGTGAAGGTGTACTCCCACAATTCGGGACACCGGCAAGGATCGAACTCCTTTGAACACCGCGGTTGAAAGACTCAGAAGAGTTAGTGGTCATGATGCCCCACCTATAACCCCCCCTCGTCATATGCTAGTGCCCACTTGGCTTTTTTCGCCATCCGGTTTTGTAGCCATTCCTTAGCCTCTCGGGTTCATAATCTTTTGTAGTTCAGCTAGGGTCTCATTGAACTCATGTTGTGTTTTTCTGTAAGCCACCTTCTTAAAAGCGAGCTATCGCCTCCTTCTTCCTTTGGACGCCGCCAAAAATTAGCGGCAAAATGCCTAACGCACCATCACGTGAACTAAAGGCGGGCAGCCTTCAATGTGTTCATTTGCGTGAACAAGTAACCCCCGTGCACTGTCGAGAGATCAAGCAAATGGTGCGAGATGTCCCAAAGCACTTCCACCTTGAGAGCCTCATGAACGGGACCACGAATCAATGCCCTCGTGCTCATAGAAAGCAAATGCAATCGGTACTATCGGTTCTCGGATCAACCTGCGGCCATCATCATCAAAGTGCCCTTATACTTTCCGGTCAAGAATGTACCATCAACTAAAATAAGCGGCCGACAAGACTGAAATGCATGCGACATTGCTCGAAATACGGAACACACGATGCAAAAGCAGGCCTCGAAGAGCAAAGGGCGCGGCAGTTATGACTAGGGGGTGGTGCGACACATTTTTCCGCAACCCTTGAGTGTCTATCCACCATCTCATGCAGGGTTATAGTGAGCCATTGCATTCAAGATTACGGGCACTCGATTGTATGCTTCTTCCCGGGTTCCCCATCCGATAGCCAAGACTATTTTGGTTAGCTGCGCCAAACCTTTCCATACTTGACCTCATAGTTGGTCATTCAAAAAATGTGCTCTTGTAACAAAGCAATAGGGATGTCATTGTCTTTGTCAACAACCATCCCCAATATCTGACGGCAAGGTAACGCGATGGTAGTCGTGGATGCTTCTTCTTACCCTCATTATCCCTGCATGTGGGGGGTTTTGCACAACTTTAGTAATCCTTCACGTACCATCATCACCCATTCTTCCGTGCACGCAACTTCCAAGGGCATGTATGATCCCTACTCCTACAATGGATATGATACCTCAACTCCTTATCTGAATGTGTGGGCGGTAGGGCGATGGTGATGCACAAAGCATAGTCTTCTAGGAAGAGTTTCATCTCTGACATTGACTTGAAGATCATACCCTTCCTAAGAATTGGGTCCTTCTCATTGTGCACCATGCACGTACACAAAGGAGACCGCTATCACAACCGTCATATGAGTCATGCTAACATCCTATAGTTCGGAACACTTGGATATTGGAAGTTCCTACGACTCATTTGTCGTAGCTCTTCAAATTGTGTACTGCGGTGGTGGAACGTGATGTTGTGGTTCACCGATCCTACCCTCCCAAGAGTCATATGGTCTATCATCCTCCGGCAAATCATGTACCAATCTCCCATGGGTCGGCATGGCATGAAGGACCGATGTCGGCACTGCATCTGTGGCTACTCCCTCATCTACCCTAATATATCGGGTCCAATGAGAAGGGTTCAACAATGGCACAATCATAATAGTGAGCCCTAGTCTTCCATTGTCAAACCTACCCTTCAAAGTAAAATCACATAAACTTCACCTTTAAACGGTCACAAAGGTCATTGAATCTAGGGGCTCATCAAACCATTCCATTTCTTCATCCATTCTACCGTACCATCTTCTTTCTAATGGTCCCACTGCATAAACACTTTCGACACAACAATCCATCTACAAAGACATTCCACACAATAATTGATCATTTCATGGAATTAGTGAAATCTACGGTCCATACTAAATTTAGCTAAAACTAACTATCCAACAAACTAACTCAAATGATTAAATTTAAGCTACCCAATCCAACCAACTAACTAAATTTAGCTAACCCTAGTGTCCAAATGACTAACTAAATTGAATATTCACTACATTTACTTAACACTAACTATCAGAGTAAGTTTAGCTAACCTAACTAAGAATTTAGCCTATAATATTCATAGCAAGGTGACATTGTAGTACCTTGGGGGAGGAGATGAGTAACGCCCAACGGCCCAGGAATCAAAGGTGGGAAGACGTAGAGGCGGGGAAGGGGGCCGCCTCGGTCCACCATGGTGACGAAGGGCGCCTTCCTTGGGGAGGAGATGAGCGGAATGGAGGGAGGAGGATTGTCGGCAGCGGAGGGCGTCGGGGCGGCGGCCCGGGAGGAGGAGGCGACGGCGCGGCGGCGGCGGCGGTGGTCGGGCGTTAGAGTCGCGCGGGGCCGGAGGGGCGGTGGCTGGCGGCTAGGCGGCCTCGGCGGGCGGGGCGGAGGCGGGGCGTCGGCGAGGTCGGCGTCGCTTTTTGGCCGGCCGGGCGAAAGGTTCGAGAATGGGAAGGGAGTCCAACGAGAACTGGGGGGACTAGGTGTGTGGTTGTCGGCGCCGCGGATCGGGGAGCCGCCCGCCAAGATCGAGGGCGCGGCTACTCGGCTACTAGATTCATGCGGCGATACCGCCACGCCAGCGACCGCATGCAAGACTGCCACGCAAGCAGGTGTCCGCCACGCCATTTTGCTAGCGCTAGTCAATACAGGTAAATTCGCTACAATGAAATAATACTACAAAGGCCCAAAGGGGTTATTCCCGGAAATTCTTAATAGTTTTTCTTAAAAAAGGGTTAAAATTAAAATCTATAAGCTAGTGCTTTTGACCGTTGGAGGGTAAAGTTTTTGTCGTGTTATTGATAGGGAGCGAAAAATGGGGAGTAATAAAGAGAATGATGACGTCCAATGTAGTGCTTCGGTTCGTTCAGTTAAAAGATTTTTCTTGTGTTTTTTATATGATACGAGCAGAATGGGAGTTGTAGCCGAGAATGATAACGTGATGTGCTCCCCTAAATTACTGAAACCAAATCGACGCTCTTTGTTGCATCTGTGTGAGGGTAATGTTGCTTACTTTTGAAAATTTGATGTGGCGTCTTGGCACTACTATATGTCTTATTTGTTTCATGCGTTCTGATCTTCGAACTTGGAATAGTTGACTAGAGATGGAGTTAACTTGATTGTCTGAAAGTTCACCGTTCCTAACAGTTCCTAACATGACTATATAGTGGGAGGTGTGAACACGTGAGGGGATATTTTGACTATAAAATGGATTAGTGCAAACATCACCCAGAGGAAACATTGTGTAATAATACAAGACGTCCACATTTAAATTATTATGACATTATTTTGTTTCCGTATAAACGCTTGGGCATGATCTAGTCATTAAATAAACGTTTATCCAGCTATGTTCAACAACATATGGCAAAACACGTTGCGTGATCTCCGTAAGAACAAACGAATGAGAACAATATTACGAATTCATGCACTTCTGCAAACATAAAAACGTACAGGTACAATAATATAAACCTTATATTACCAGAAACTAGCTCCAAAACTCTGATCAGTATAGAGCAGTATACTATCTATCAGATCTATCAGATGTTGGCTAGATCATGTGCAAAAGGCTTCATGACACGTATACATGTCAATAGGTTATTTTGATCTCAGACCTGAATGTTGTTCAGCCCCATCTTCCTGAGGGCAAGCTTAGGCACTGCAGGAAGGTTATTGAGACCCATACTTCTACTGAACTCATTGGCAAGTGATACAAGCTGGTATTTGTCACGTCCAATTAACTTATTTTGAATTGTAGTAACCAAGCCACGCCTGATAAGCGGATTCCTTTGTCTTTAACCTCCACATGCAAGAGCCTTATCGACCTGCACCAGATTACAAGATACATATGCAAGTCGATATTATTCTAAATAGCCTTTTACATACAAAGTTGTAGGTACAAAACATACTTATAAACAAAGCAGTCACAAGATAAGTTGTATTTTTAGATCAAAGACCTTGGTCCCACTTTTATAGGAAGCATAAACATATTACTCAGGTTACCAGTTTACAAAAAATACCATATCATACCTCCATGAAGTTGTATTTAAAAGGAAGACCTCTATTTGTTGGTACTAGAAAAAAGAACTGGCTTTTGGTTAGACTGCTTTCCGGAACTATCTGTGGACCCTGTGGTCTGTAATGAGCAAAGCTGCTCAGTGGCAGATATGGCTGCAACTGCAAGAATTTGGACCTTTTTTTTTTTTTTTTTGAACCTGGACACCAAAGGTACAGCTGTAGTATGTGAAACAGCGCCTGGAGCAAGTAGCACTTGCACCAGAAGCTGCTACCACTGGACTACGCACCCATTCTTAATCGAACCTGATACTCAGAAGATGGTTGGAAGGAGGGCAATGAGCAATTGTCTGCTGATGCAGATAAAACCCAGATGGATTTAGCAAAAGTGTGGAAACTTCGCAGGGATGAAAATCGATTTCCCCAGACAAGAAAATTTGGAAAGCTAAACATCCCCTTAAAACCAAGATCTTCATGTAGATAATTTTGATTTTTAACCAAAGATAGCTTGCTGAAATTGGATAGGGAATGAGGTGTCTTTTTTTTTTTCTTGAAAACGTGAGGAGAGCTATGCTTCGTTGTATTAAGAAGAGTCCAAAATCTCTACAGCAATAGTACAAACCAAACCGAAATCACAGCTCTCCAAAAATATATTTGGTGAAGAGTCCCTGAAATTGATCAACTTTTTGTGATCATGTCAAAGAATATGTAGCATATTACATATGCATATCCTTCAGGAAGCAAAGTTTCCCCATAAATAGACCACAACTGATGTTAGTAATAGTAAGGACTAAAAATTTTGGACGACGAATTTTAAGTATCAGGCCTGAAAAGGGCAGGTCCGCAGGACTGCATTTTGTATTTTGTATATATTTGTGACCTAACAAGGATAAGGTCTGAGCTGGATTATGAAAGGGCATTAGGGCCATGACATATTAGCACCCCTATATATTAATATATAGAATGATAACATCATGTCTCATGGAAATGTTGTCTTTTCAGCTTTTGTCAGTAAAATTGATTATATGAACATATATCCATACAACTGTACTACTCTAACCCACCTGTTAGATCTTCTTTAATTATGCTAAGGATGCATGTGTCCAATCAAGCAGAGTTATAGACAAAAAAAGCCCAATGTTAATGCATCAACAGTCACCAAAAGTAATGTCGACTTGAGAGACAGCTTCTCAAGTACCTTTTTCTTAGTGTCCAGATCAATTAATGGTTGTGTTGCCTCTGTAATAGGTAAGTCCTTGATGCTCCTCAAGAAATATTCTTCCCATGGTGCCAATAGTAAGACTCCTGCCCCCTCATTGCCTCTGCGACCAGTTCTACCAAGTCGATGAATATATTGCTCTCTGTCAGTTGGCACCCCCCAACTGAGACAATCATGATAAGTCAATACTCCAATTTGTAATTAGAAATATGTTAAGGCAAAAAGATAAAAGCATGCCAATAGTAAGTTCAGACTTCCATCTATCTAGCTACGAGCTGCATGGATATATTTTCAGAAGGGCAAAAGTAAGTGCATTTATTCTGGGATTCTACGATTTCTCATTTGTATCATAAAAGAGCAAGTAGAAAACCATCTGCAGAATAAACTATGACCAGAAAAATTGTACTAGAGATTATTTACCTGCACAACAAGTGTGACATTGGGATAATCGACACCCGGGCAGATACATCAGAGCTAACAAGAATGAGACCTTTTTGACTCCTTAAATTCTTTTCGATATCCTAGTTCTGTAGCTTTGAGGTTTTCTGGAATGGATCTCACGTACATTTAACTTCAACTCAGACAGAAGCTCAAAAGCAACAAGGCTTGTTACTTTTGCTGTTGTGCAGAACACAATCACCTGCATTTGTTGCCTCAATCATTGTTGATACATAGAAAATATATACAGAAGACAATGCAAAGATTACAATAGCAATTGAAATTTACCTTTTGTAGTCAACATTTTCAGAAATATGATCTGTTAAAAGACCATATAGGATGGAGAATTGTTTGTCCAGTGGTGCAATTAAATGCGTTTGCTTCACCTGAATACAGTAATCATAAGCACCACCTTTGACTTCAAAAATAAGAAGCAAACCAAAAATACATTTGAAGATCTAGTAAACACCTGAGAGTGTGTTTCCTCACTTCCTTCTTGAACAGTGTTAACAAATTCAAGATCCCTTTTCATGGCAATATGACATACTTGTCGAACCTAGCATGAGGAGCAGAAACTAATGGCATACTGACCAAGCAAAGCAAAGAATTACAGCAAGTAACCACAGTGATACCTCATCCGAACTGTCGCAGAAAATAGAAGTGTTTGACGCTGTTTTGGGAGTGCAGCCACTATTTTTCAATATCTGATCGAATCCCATATCTAACAAGCGATCAGCTTCATCGAGAATTAGAACTTTGACACCCAACAACCTTGTAGCAAATCCTGGAGTGTTCTCCATGTGATCCCTAAACCTTCCAGGGTAGCTACTAGAATCTGGAATTCAACAATTCAGCTTTTGGGTCGAACACAGAACAAAAGACAACAGATTTCGCAGGATTATTCAATAAGATAATTTGAATCACCTGGCAAGGGTTAGTATGCATGCGCTTCTGTTCAAGAGCCATTCTAGTGCCTATTACAAGCTGCACTCCAATTGATGGATGGAATTTAAGAAGCTTGTTAGCTTCTGCAGCAGCCTGATCAGCAAGCTCACGTGTAGGGCACACTACAACAACACTGATGGGAGGTCTCTTTAGATCCGCGATCAACATGTGGTAATTTGGAAACAACTTCAATTGCTGGTAGCTGAAGGTAAAACAATTGCACATTATATTCAATGTAGAAAAAAAAAAAAAAAACTATTATTCACTGTTTAGAAGGGTACTTACCAAGAAAGCTACAGTTTTTTTGCAGTTCCTGTCTTTTGTTTTGGCTAGTACATCCTTCCCTGTACCGAAGACATGCTAATAGGTAAAGAACAGAGTAGAAAAATGTAAATCAAGTGGAAATAAACTTCCTTCACAATCATGTGCTTTAATTAAAAAAATATATACATATTGATGAAGTTCAGATTGCCCGACTCACAATAAAATACTACTTTGAAATCACATGAAAACAGTGAGGATATTGTTTTTCTTGAACCAATGGACAAAGAGAACTAAATTTTCATGAAACTCTTCCTCTCAACTATGCATGGGTAACAAAATTTCAGGGTGCTTCAACTTAAAGGCAACATTACTCAACTTCAAGGAAAAGCTATGCGATTTTTCTCAACAAAAAAATTGTGCACATCTGATTTCATAAACAGACATACAAATAGAACTACAACGAGAAATTCAGTATCTCTTCTAAGTTCTGTAACACCTCCATCAAACTGGGGTTCAGAACTAATCCTAAGTATTTTTTTTTCTCGAACCACGCAGGAGAACTGCACGCCATTTCATTAAGGTAGAGAAAAGTGTACACAAGTCCAGGAGGACCCAAGCTCGATTACAAGAAGAACACCACTCACCAACACCCAGAATGGATTCGAGACACACAAGATTATGAGTTAAAGCCTTGAAGGCAAAATGTTTGGTACAAACCACCCCTTTGGTGCAATCATGAAAACCCCTAGGAACACATACCTAGAAGTGTTTTTAATGATGCACATACAGCATGTCTAGAGATTTACATTGTCACAAAAGTTGAGATGCAAACTCAATCCCAAAATTCATAAGATGATAAGAAAATAATAAAATTCAAGTGCATGTGCATTAGGAAACAAAAAATCCTGTGATTGTCTTCTAGTACATGTTCACCTACAATGTGTTGTTTTCATATAAATTTAAAAGAAAACAATTTTGCATTCCAACTTCTGCAATAATGTACATCTATAGATGCAAAATGGATGTCAGGATGTACATCGTTTCAAACAAAGTCTTCTAGGTATTTGTTTCAAGGGAGCAGTTGACATGACTAACACAGTCCAAACATGTTCACATCAACTGTGAGATATATTGGCCTTTGCAAAGGGTTGCAAAAGAAACTAACACAGATAATGGATGATTCACTAACAGATGATAAAAAAATGTAAACAAATATGTTTACTCATGTAGTTCATGAAAGAAATTTTATAGAACACTCGAAAATGAAGGTACAAAGAGCTGAAACGAGAAAAAGACACAAGAAAGTAGAAATGTGTGGGAAACAATGTCCTTTTTTATGCGTGTGCAATGAACCTCAACATATTTGCTGAAACAAAAGTCATATCCTAAAACCAAAAATGGCAAACATTAAAAAAAAAGAACACTGAAATCAACCTTTAAGTATAATAGGAAGAGTGGCCTCCTGAACAGCAGTCATCCGCTCATAACCAGCAGCCTTAACACCCTTCAGTGACAAGGGAGATAACGGGCATTCATCAAACCTGTCAGGAAATGAAAGAACATCCATCGGTGAGTATAGACTATGACTGAAGCACATACAAATTTGGTACATATCTGAAATTCTGAATTATTTAGGGAAAAGCAGTTCATCTACACGCATAGCCAGTCATAGCTCATAGGCGTATGCAATGCCAAAATATATGTATATTACTTGATCAAAGCACGGTCCAGAAGCCAAGTAAGATTCAATGAGATGTTATCATCTACCGTTTATTACAAGCTGCACAGAAATTGAACTGAGATATTTTTTTGAGAAAAAATGGTCTGTTAAAATAAAGTTGTAATAGCAACATCAACCACGCCATCAGGAAAATTTTAGCAACAGTTTGCAAAGTCCTCCAAATTATGTTACAAAGACCAATAATCACAAAACTGTGCTCAGAAGTTCAAAGAAACCAGGGTGTGGGTTCACAATAATAGCCTAAATGCCAAGAAACAGTATCATTAAGCAACTTAACATACAATCTTGGTTAGAAATAAAAAACAAAACAATCTATCTCTATATCATTCCTCCACTGCTCCATCTTTAACAGTTTCAATCCCTCACCTACACTGCATTCAAAATGTGCATTTTAAATACCAATTCCAGTGCCCCTAGATGCAAACCATAACTGAGGGACAGTTAAACTAAGTCATAGGGCTCCTGAATGATCCTCAAAGTCCACTCACAGTTTCTACACAGACTTAATGTCTTCAGATTCACCGGCTTTTGCTGACTCGAAAAAATACTTAGGTTTTTAATAACACTTGCACATCAAGTGGACCAGAATCTGTTACACTAAGTCAGAAACCCACCAAACAACACAAAGGATAGGAGATATTGCAGCCAAGATGGAAGCAGAAGTAGAAGGTTTCAACAAATAAAGTACTAGTGATAGCTGTCATGGAAATAATGCAGCCAATGAGTCAAACATCAGACAAGTTCACAAGTAGAATACAGATAACTGAAAGTAATCATGAAGTACACTTAATAATTAAAAAAATATATGAAGCACCATTTTTCTCCTATATTCATTGAAGCATATCAATAATCGAATTGGCATCAAGAAAAGAAGAACAAGCTATCTATTTACCTAACAGGACCATAAATATTATTCCACATCACTAAGAGTTAAGAGCTACCTCTTCTGGCTCAGATAAGAATCACCACCCCCAGTACTTCTTCTGCCCTGTACACTTTCAAGTTTAGCTGGCTCATCTTCGGCTGACATAGATGAGCCAGACTTATTATTACCTGTTATCTGTCCCACATCCTCCTTAACACTCTCATCATCCGAAAGATCATCTTCGAACCTTGATGGCGCATCATCCGAAAGATCATCTTCGAACCCTGATGGCTCATCATCCTCATCAACTTCCCCCGCCTCATCATCATCCTCTGACAAGCCGAAGTCAAATTTTTTTGCACCCCTCGGCTGGCGATGATCAAAATCCATATGGCTGCCCCTCCCACCCTGATGTGATACAACACTCTTGGCCATTTGCCTCTCCTACCACCTCGCTGCCTTGCACTAGAACCCTCAAACCCACCCAGACCAGCATCATCATCCTCGTCGTCATCTAAATCACTTCCCCTCCTTTCTCTGTGAAAGACCGGACATCCCTTCTGTCACGGTCCCGTCTTCCCTAGAGGATCCTAATCCAATGTTGCCATCATAATCCCCAAAAATCACTGGAACTCCCTCCCTTCCGTGAAGGACCAAAATCCCTCCCTGCCCCGCCTCGGCGCAGCCCGCTGTGTCTTCCCTTCCCCTCTCTTGCGACCATATTGCTGCTTTCCATCACGATCCCCAAACCCAACCAAATCATCATCACTGTCCTCATCATCATCTAAATCACTCACCCTTCCTCTTCTATGTGACAATCCAGACAGTTGTCCACTGGCACCGCGTCTTCCCCTTGAAGACCGAAATCCAGTGTCACCATCACCACCATCTCGGTCAAAGTCATTGTACCTCCCTCCCCTTCTTGCCACACCTGAACCCCTCCCGCGCTGGCTTGGCTGCCCCCTAGGAGACCTAAATGAGGCCTCCTCATCAAACCCATTCGCCCTCCCTCCTCTTCTGACAAACCCCGACGACTTTTCCCCCGCCCCGCCTTTCCCCTCGAGGAACCGAACCCAGAATCATCATCATCATCATCATCCATGTCACTACTCATCACTCTCCCCCTCCGCTCGAAGCCGCCGCGCCTATCGCCACTGAACTCACCGCCGGCCATCCTCGACCTCGGGAACGAACCCTGGAGTCCCGCCCACCACGGCCGCCCCTGGATGCGCCGACTGAGGGCCTGCGGGTGGACGGCGCATCGCCTTCGTCGCCGCTGCTGAGCCCAAGGTGGAACGAGTCAGTCTTGAGGTCACTGATCCAGTCGCTGAGTTCCGCCTCGTCCTCCACAAGGCTCTTCGCGGCGCCGGCCGAAGAGCGGGCGCGGGAGGAGAAGAAAGCACGGGGAGAAGGGCCCAGCTGCGCCATTTCGGAGCACGACGGGTGGAGCTGGGGGAAGGGGCTCGGCGGCGCTGGGAGGCACCGGAGGCGACCGCGCGGCGGAGGATGGCGAAGAGGTGGTGGTGGCGCCGCATGGCGGCCGGCCGGCGGCTTATTAGGTTTAAGGATGAGAGGGTGGAATTGGTGGGATCCCAGCTCAGGGCCGGGGGTTTACGGAGGGGATGGTGGGACGGTGACTGCTGCTAGAGGGGTTAGCTCAGGAGCACTCACAAGCCGTCCGTTCGTCGTTGTTTACTGTTGTCTTTGATTACAGTTCATCTGTTATCCAAAATGGTATTATTCGCTTCTGTTAAGCTAATTTCTTATAAAACAAATAAGCCATTCATATGAACACTTATGACCCGAGATGTACAAAAACTATCCTTCAAAAAAGAAAGGAAATTCGATGAAGTTCAAGTTTTAACAATTGAAAAAAAAGTCTACATCAACCTGCGACCCATTTATGATGGTCTATTCACCACGAACCTATGAAAGCATAGAACTATCTCAAATCATCACCTAGAGGATTTTTTGAAGGGTGCCTTTTTATTTATTTTATTTTTAATAAATCTTTGAAAAATGATAGTAAATCACATAGAATTATAAAAATAGAAAATCTATTTTGTTGGACTCCACATGAGTAGATCTACACAATAAATATACAATATGATATGCTTTAATTCAAAGTTTTGTTGTAGCTTTACGATATATGTTTTTCTACAATTAAATTAGTGAGATTTTTATGGTGGGATAATTATTGTATGCTTTAACTATAATAAAAATTTCATACTCGTTGGATCATGTATAAACTTGGTTATAGATATAGTATATAGATTTAACAAGCATAAACCTAAATAAATATATAACTAAGCTATATGATCCAAGAGTATGAAATTTTGCTATAGCTGAAGGATACAATAATTAACCCACCATCAAAACAAGCTACAAATGGAAAATAGAAGTTGTAGTTATGAATTATTTCAATTAATTGCAAAAACATAGATATAAAACTACAACAAAAACTTTTATACTAAAAGCGTATCATATTATATATTCATTGTGTAGATTATTCATGTAGAGTCCAACGAAATTGATTTTCTATTTTTTTTATGATTTTTGGTGATTTAATATGATTTAAAAGATTCAGCAAAATTTTTTTTTAAAAAAAAACAAAAAACCACCGTCACTATAGCAAAACCACCGGAAACTTCAGGGGATAGAAAGTCCGATTTTATAGTTTAGGGGTGAAGTCTCCCATCCCGAATAGTAAAGTGGTCATCTAGATTTTTCTTTTAATAAATTGGACATACTGAGAAGGCCAAAAGGCCGAAGAAGGCCAAGAACAAAAGGCACGAATCAGCAGTTTGTACCGTGCATCAAATCACTACAGGAAATCAGAACGGATTTTCATCCAAGAACCGTAGCAAAAGAGCAATATAAAAACGTAAAAGTAACTTAAGAAATTTCATTTATACTCATCATTTGAAATGTCTTTTCCTACAGATCAAATGAATGAATGTCGAATCTCTTTCAGGGTTGCTCATGCCTTGATAGCAGTATAGCACCCGCTGATCAGGTAAAAGTAAAACCAACTAATATTCTACCACCGGGCATAATGTCCGAGTCCTATAGGACTCCCTACTTGCCATGGTGAAATTGCACAACGATGCATGTGATGTTGTCTGTGCTGCGCCTGGAGTAGGCAATTTCCGTCAACTTCACGGCTCCAGCCTGAGGTCCATCTTCCGGCTTTCAGAATGGCAATGGCATCCTTGGTGACAAAAAGATGATTAAACAATGATTAGCGATGGAGCTAATAAGACCTAAATCATTTTAGGTTAAAAATCTTTTGTACTCAGAGGGGCAGCATGGGTGTGTCAGTTTGAGACAAAGAGTCTAGTGGATAGCTGCCCAGTTGAAATGGTCATTGAGGTTATGTTCATATATAAGATTGCACCGAATAGAACAGAGCAACCTTCCTATATCATATTATTAGTAGCTGGTAGTATCTAATTTCATGCTCTTTTCTCGATCACATAAGCAATACCAGATTGCCTCAGTCGACCATTTAAGGTACAATTCAAGGGGATACCTCATTTCGCACAACATCCCAAAGCCATCAGTAGCAAGAATGAGATATTCCAAGTCACTGACCTCTTCTTCCTGCATTTTTGTATAACATTACCAAAGATAAATTTTCAGTGGTGTTATCTAACACAAAGAATACAAATTTCTAGAAAAACCTTTCCAGAAGACTATGGTCAGTGCGTGCAAGAAAGTGCATTAAGACTAATAGACTATAATCATTATCAGAAATTTAAATGGAACACTATCTCACGAGACTCAAACTTGGTAACCTAAACTCCAGAATATTTCTCAACGGCTTAAAATATTTCTGCCCTTTTTGGCAAGATGATAGCTCATAAGAGCCAAACTTATGGTTCACACACTTTATTTTAACATTATTGGTAGAAACCATAACAGACATGGTTGGTTATCATGATTCACAAACTCCATTGCTTCAATACGAGCACTCTCTTTCAATATCATTTATTGCCTGGTAATATATCATTTATTGCCCAACTAAATTGACTTTAATCTTGTTTCATCTGAAACCAGTTTCCTTGTCACAAAAAATAGTAAGAAACAGAATAATATATTCCTTTCACAAATAAAAGGATCCTTTAACACCTCCCACTTCCCACACAGTACCACTAAATATCAGCAATGAAAACCTTAAATAAACTTCTTCTCAAGAGAAAACTATGGGCATCTCATCTTATATCAATCATACCCACTTTTTATGGTTATTAAATAAACATACAAAGGTAACATCAATATATATCAAACTTAGCACAAAGGGCCGGGCTAGTGAAAGTTCTTTTAATTTTCTTTTAGCTTGCTAAATAGACTGGTTTTATACTATTTCCAGTTCTAAGACCAACCACACGAAACGCTTTTCTAGGTAGAACTGAAGTTCAGAACTTACTGAAAGTTTTAATTAGACTTCAAATGTATACCTGAATCTCAGGTTCTGCTGTCACATACTGCTTCAGTAGGCGATTGCCGAATGCGAGGACATTGCTAGAATTCCACCAACCCTCCGTACATGTATCTGCAGGAGTGCTTCAATATCAAAATGATGAAAGATGAGATAACCAATTAGTACTTACAAAGCACCTTCAACCATTTGACAGACGAAAAACCATGTATTGATGCAATCAGATGCACCCTATTAAACCAACCTAAATGTGAAACATTGTCTTGCTGCAAATCATTGGGCTTGTGGTTTAGGCTAAATATTTTGAGGATTCTGAAGAAAAAGGCTTACCTATTAAGTGGGCTTAAATACATCAAAGAGTATTCTAAGGATTAAAAATCTTTACCATCCCATATAACAACACCTCAGCATCCTGAATTGTTTCCGTTCATCTGTCCTGTTTGGTTTTGTGATCTTTTAGACAATGGGACAGCTTATATAGCACAGAAACAGATAGTATGTTTAATTATTCTATACGATGGCAAATAAACCAAAGCGATTAATATTGACAGATTCAGGGTCATGAAAGCTTATCAAGGCAAAATAGCAACATAATGAAGTAGTGAAGTGTGATAAATTTTCAGCTCAGCAGAGTTTATATTCCCTACTGCATTTACCGTTAGAAACGAGGACCACTCCTTGATGATGAGTATTTTCTTTTTCTCCAAGTATTGATGATTGATGAAACGAAGTACTGGTTCAATTGTTTATGCTCCAATTATAATGTATATAGAAAATGTATAGAAAAACATAAAATAAATATAATGAAATAATAATAATAATTTTACAAATTTGAGAAAAGTGGATGTTCTATGTTTTGGTCTTTTGCTTTCTTTGCTGCCAATTTACCTTTGCCGCCTTTTGAAGCAACAACCGTGAATCACCAACATTTGCTACATACGTTGTCAATCAGAACAGCAACTAAAGCTGTTGAGCCATCATCTCTAAACGAACTGGATATAGTTTCCATGATAGGCTGTCATCAGTTTCAAGAAATGTTCACCTGTGGTTTTGCAAAGTAACAGAAAATAGAAGATTGAACAGCATTAAAAATGATTTCAACAGATCAAAGACACAAAGCTAAACAGAAGTAAAGCACATTACTTATTGCAAAGCTTTGGGTCTGTCAGGAACTCAGGATGTTTCATAAGGTTTTTTAACAGATTATCCTTCGATATTCAGCAGCAAGGTTTCCTCCATGACCTAATAGACCATGGCATAAAGTAAATGAAATGCACAAGGACTCACAGACTAATGAGGGCAAGACAGAAAATGATACCATCAAATACTCCAAACAGGTTAACTGGTTGTTCATCAATTTTAGTTAACTTAATGTCATAGCAGTCCTCCATAGTAGACCTCCGCCCTCTATAGCTTGAATATCCACAGCTCAGCTTACCATCCTCGCTGCCAACAAAGTTATTTGACATTACATCAGTACAAGTAGTGCCTCAATGTTTAGTAAATTTGAGTATTGATCAAACAAAGTTGGTATTGCAGAAATTATGTAACGATTAAAGGCTAACAACTCCAAAACAAAATATTAAATACTAGTAGCTAAAATTAGATATGTCCATCTATCATGTCATCCACGCCAAAAAAGAAAAAAACATATATCGACCACTTTGCTGTTTCAAGCTTCGACTAACCAAAAATCATTAGTAAGATATAGCTACCTTTGCAACAAAAAAAGTAATTTGAAGGATTCCGATCCTATAGGGAATTTTTCTATATGTCCCTCTAGAACAAAGTATTGAATCCTATGAAATTTTATGGATGCCCATGGGATGCATGAATGTATATAAATTTTTGAGGAAAAACGAACATGAGGTTGTTCTCATGGAAACTTTTTCTTTTGTATCATATCCAGAAACTTTGTGATTATGATCTTATATCTCTCTTTGAATTCATATTTTCTTCTTTTGTGTTGCTTAAAAGATTACGAAACTTTTCCTGCATTTTTGAATCCTTGTAGGATTGCAAGTTTCACAAGTCCAGACCAGTGCTGTTCCGTTCCTACATTTTTGATAATCGTGTGTAACAAAGAGGCCTAAACATTTGTTGAGACAAAAAAAAACTGTCTGCTACTAATATTACGTCGTCATCTAGATTAATGCCCATCATCAAGCTAATCGATTCCAATAACAATTTCCTCCCTTGAACATAAGTTTGGGCAACAATTATCCATATAATCTGGATAAACGGAGCTTTGCCATGAAAATGATACTGGCTTTTACACATCAATGGTGTTTAATTAAAAAAATAGACCCACCGATCAGCGCGTACGTACTACCTCTGGAATCACTCCGGTGACCCAGCCCTTCCTCCCCGCCATGGTCGCCGCGCTGCTAACGGCCCGCCTGCTGCGCCGTCGAGGGGCTCAAACGGTGGGGCGACCGCGAGGCGCGCCTGCCACCCTGCAGACCCCGCGCGGAAACCGCGCCAGCCGGCATCCACCGCTACGGCCGCAGGCGCGCACGCGGCGCCCGCCCGCCGCCGCAATGCCGACCAGGTTCCGCAGGTAGCGGTGCGCGCCACGCACCCAACGCCCGGCGGATGCTGTCGGCCCAGTGGCGCCGGGCCTATTACGGGTTCGGGGAGGTGACGAGGAGCGCGGGGCTGGTGGTGGAACCCTGCGAAAGAGCCACCGGTTAACGAATGAATGAATGAATTGACGATGATCGATTCTGTGTTTTTGCTGGACTCGCTTTTGGTCAGAATCTTATCCGCCCGTGCACAACATTTCTCCCTGTCTGGTTCGTTACTTGAGGTACTTGCATTGTTTAAGTTCGCTGCTGCCGACCGCCTGATCAGCGTATCTCACACAATCCATTCATAGGCCTGGTTCGTTACTTGAGGTAGTTGATTATTTTTTAACCCGATTCTTCTGATTCAAACCCGATCTTTATATGACAGCATATAGAGATCTCATTGATGGACAATCCTCCATCTCTCTCTTTCCCCATGATCCCATCTCTTCTATATTTATAATTAATATTAGTATATCAATTCTCCATCTTCTTCTATCTATATACCTATATCTATAACTATATTATTATTATTATTTAATTTTATAATAGTAATAATCTCTATCTCTTCTCCATCTTCTATCTACTCCCCACCGTCCCAAAACAAGTGTGTCTTTAACTTTCAAACATCGTGTTTAACCGTTGTTTTATTCAAATTTTTGTGTTAATTACAAAAATCAATAAATCAATACTAAAGTATCTCTAATGATAAATAAGTCATTAAAAATAAATAATATTTATTAAACTTTGTTAAATAAGATGGATGATCAAACATGATGTATAAAAAGCTAAAACGGCACTCTTTCTAAGACCGGAGGGAGTACACGCCTATATAATATCTATATTATTGTTATTACACTACTAAAAAGAGTCACCAATATCTACCACTATCGTGCTGAAGTTGGAGCGCTTGAGCCTCTCACCCTACAACATGTGGGCGCGCACCTTCTTCCGCTCACCCTATTAGGCTGAGCGAAAAAGTAGAAGCCCACCCTACCCTCGTTGTACTCTCGGATGCCTCGCCGCTTCGATTAGTCCGCACCATGTTGTGTTTCGGGTCGTTGCATTGCTTCCGATGCTTACGCCCCTACCCTATACTTACCCCTCCCACATCTCGCCACCCCAGGCCCCACTCTACAAGGACTAAATGAATCCACCAATAGTAATGCTACATCTTGAGAGTTTGGAGAGCTTGTGGTGTGTTTTGAACACCTCCTTTATAGCCTCTGAGGTCAGCTTGCGGAGGCATTGACAAAGAGTCCGCGTTGTCAACCGCTCACTTGGTGCCAATCATCACAAGTCGCCTCCAAAACCGTCTGATCGACAATCACCAAAGATTAACAAAACCACAAAGGAACAATTTGTGCCACTATATGCAATTACCAAGGTATGCACTTGGATCTCTCCCAACTCACTTGAATGCAATAATTAAGCAAGGGAATGAGTGCAGAGTGTTTAATTGCTCCGAGTTCAAAGGGATGCTATCACATGTAAGCATGACCAAAAGTGAAAACAATGGTTGTATAAGTATTTATAGATCC